>CM029375.1:25625341-25770341 GCA_017165825.1 Hepsetus odoe
TTTTCCCATCGACTCTAGAAAAATAGCCCCCAAAAGAATCTCAAGCCAAGCTGCTGAACGTGCCAACACACAAAGAACGCTCAGTTCTTTCAAGAGGCTCCCGTCTGACTTTATGATGATCATGAACAGGGAGCAGATTGTAAGCCTGTTAGTGTTTTATTATGCTGCTGAAATATGCAGTTTTTGCTTTTTGCCTAAATCGGTCACAATGGGACTCAATTTTGCCGACATCGAAGAAAAATCCGGGCACAGTATGAAATCATATGAAATATTTATGTTTACGTTTTACGTTTACGTTTACGGCATTTAGCAGACGCTCTTATCCAGAGCGACTTACATGTCCTGATTACAGGGACAGTCCCCCTGGAGCAACTCAGGGTTAAGGGTCCTGCTCAGGGACCCAGTGGTGGTAGTGCTAGAGGTGGGATTCGAACCGGGACCTCTTGAGCCATAGGTCCATAGGCAAGTATCCTACCACTGGACCACCGCCACCCTATTTCCAGATTTCCTTTTTATTTCAAGGGTATAAAGGCTCTAGAAAGCAATAAGAGCCTACCTGCACCCGTCCTGAGACACAGGATCAGATTAATCCTTATAATAAGATGTAACATTAATAATCATGTAATGTAATGGGGAAAAGGTAGTAGCCTTTCCTCGTTTAGCTGTTTTTTACCCAAATTTCTGCCCAGTCCTCCGCAGGGGCACCTGTCTAGCAGGTGGGGTTGGATTAGAATATGTCGGCGCCCAGGGTGCATGGGGGCATTGTTTTGCACCCGAAAGTTTTTATGCATCCTTCCAATGATGGCAGCAATAACAAAGCTAAAGCACATGAGGTCACATGCTAATTATTTTATGACATTTGATGAATTCTTAATTCTAAAATGAGGCTGGTATGAATTTTAGATTAGCAGAAGTGTGGAGAGTTAAAGATGCTGAGATTTTCATTGGGTGTGATGAGGATGGAAAATGAGTAAGGGCAGCGGAGGTCTAGTGGTCTATGGCTCAAGAGGTCCCAGGTTTGAATCCCACCTCTAGCACTACCATCACTGGGTCCCTGAGCAGGACCCTTAACGCTGAGCTGCTCCAGGGGAGACTGTCCCTGTAATCAGGACATGTAAGTCGCTCTGGATAAGAGCGTCTGCTAAATGCCGTAAATGTAAATGTAACGGCATGTAAATGTAAATGAGTATTTTAGAGGGACAGCTCAGGTTGGACATTCTGGAGACAGAGAAGCAAGGTTGCGTTGGTTTGGACATGTCCAGAGGAGAGGCGAGGATCATATCGGGAGGTGGATGTTGAAGATGGAGCTGCCAGGAAAGAGGAGAAGAGGAAGACCAAAGAGGAGGTTTATGGACGTGGTGAGAGAGGTGGTCGGTTTGAAGGAGGAAGATGTAGAAGACATGAAGAAATGGAAATGGTTGACCCTAAATGGGAGCAGCCGGAAGAAGAAGAAGAAGAAGAAGAAGAAGTTAAGCCTGCACTGACAATTGAATGACCTGACATAAACTTTCAAGGAAGAAATGATGTTATTTGCAGAACTACAATTATTTCATGCTGCTGTCACGGTAGCTTATTAAGGTTTAAGGGTCTTTGTGTCATTTGGAAATTTGATTTTGTAATATAGGAGCAGGGTCCAAAGGCAGCCGGACACTGGTTAATGGTCGTGTCCATTTCTAGCTCCCACAGAATGTGCATTCAATTTTCAGTTAGTCCTAAACTTTAGTTTAAATTTTAAGCTGTATTAAAATGTGTCCAAAAATCTACCTTTTGCTAGTTTGCCTGCATAAAATATTATTGAACGATAAATTGTGATGTGAGCAAAGTTATTATGAAAGGAGGAAGCAGACAGGTTTTCATTAGACAAAAAAAGTGGCCAAAAATGCACAGCAATACTCAGTGACTCTTTGCTTTGCAAAAAAGTTTCTTTTTAGGAAAACAAGCCGTTTTCATTAGAATCTTCTCATGTTTCTAATCGTTTTCACCTTGTTTTGTTTATTTCATCTTTATCCTGCCATGGTCCTTTCTTTTTTGCCTCCATTAACTTTATCCCTTCTATGTTCATTTGGCACAGGCACACGTGGGATGTATGAGAACATACAGCAGTAATTATATACCTACAAAATTTTAACCTAAAACTAAAAACGGTTGTAAATGTGTTTAAGTGCTGTGAGGCAGAAGGAAAAGGTTGGCCTTGATTACCCTCTTTGTTGGCTAAGGCACTCCGAACTCCGTGCCACAGCGAGGAGATCTCGTCGTCCGTTGGCGTACGATCCAAGCAGATGCCCTTCTCTCCAAATTGGATCGGGCGCCTGGTGCTGCCCGTCTGAACCTCCTGGCAGAGGGCATAGATCCCTTTAGACACCGTCTCATAAGTGTAGGCATAGGAGGGTGGCACTGGGGCCAGAATAGCACCTTCATCAGTTTTGAGAACATGATGCTGGAAAACAGGGTCTGGGTTTTCTGCTTTGCTATGAGGACAATCACAGTTATAGGCCGACTTAGTAATGTGAGTGGTGGGCTCAGCTGAGATGACCTCCAAAGCCTCAGATCTGGGAGGTGGTCGAGGCACCATGGTCTTCCCTTGGGTTTTGACCACACGTTGCGCCTCACTAGCAGACTGAGGTCTCATGACGGTGCCTTTCCTGGCCCGAGAAATTACAGGACCTGAAGCGGCTCTGACTGAGCGGACTCTGCGGGGAACACGTGAACCAGCACTGCGAGGACCCGCCCTTTGGATTTTAGGTTCATCTGTAGGCTCCTCTTGGGATCTCGCATCTGCCCAGGCCTGTCTGGTGAAATTCTGCGCAGCAGGAGCTGAAGATATAATCTTTGATATTCCTGTGGGAGTGTTCAAACTCCCAGAGGGATGTAATTCCTGCTTGTAGTCCGAAGAAGGCCACTGAGATGGAGGGTTTGGTTTGTTTTTAGCTGGTACCTGCTTGCTTATGTCACTCTTTGTCCTCTCAGCACTCTCTTCCTCGTTGCCATTCACCTCATCGAACCAGCGAAGCTTCTTTTTCATGCTCTTGTCGCTCTCAGGCTCTCTGGTCTTCGCCTTGGTGAGCTCCATACTGTCCCTAACAGACATGGCCACTTGCTTGGTGAAGACAAAGTGGCCTGGGGTGTAAGTGAATTTGGTGTCTCCCACCACATACTTGGAGTTCTTCTTAAGAATTCCTTTGAGGAATCTCACGTCACTGCATTTTGGGGCAGAACAACTGGTTGCAGGCTCCTTTGTCCTTCTGCCTTGTTCATCTGGGGCTTTGGAAGACTTGTTCATAGTAGCCACTGTCCCGTCACTGCCTCCATTTGAAAAGTTGAAAGGATCCACTCTCTTGTTGATCTTTTCATAGGTAATAGGTTTAGATTCCCTCTGGAGGACAGTAGCACCATCAGGGTTCCTTTTACAGGACTCAGAAGAACGCTCTGATTCTGCTTGCTGTAAGGCTGAGTTGCCCAAGTGTGAAGAAGCTGTTTTTGCATCCACTTTGGACAAAGTCTGGAGCAAATTCTCTCTGCCGGCTGACTGGGCGGCCTGTGTCTCTGACATATGTTTAGCATAGTCCTCCTCCAGTGTTTTTTCCTGCAACTTGTGCTCCTGAATTGTGAACTCCAGAGGTGTGGTGTCTGGCGTGGTGTGTGTTTTGCAGAGGGCAACTACGGTGTCTTTGTTTCTCAAAGATTTCCCCACAGCAGCGTCATAACAGCAGGCCATATGTTCTGAATTAGCGGCAAGGCCCTGCTGAGCTTGCACGCTTTGGCAGCAGGGAGCAGACAGGGTGTAGGAGCCTTCCGATCGGTCGATCAGGTTGCAAAGCTCTGCTGCTTGCGTGAGATCCTCTACACTTTGGTCTTCATCTGCTGATTCACCTTCCTCCCGGGGTGACAGCGATGGGGAGCTGGAGCTGGAGCTGGGGCTGCTCTGCTGACTTAACACCTCCTCCAGGAAGCTCTTTGGTGGAGAGTGGTCAGATAATGGACACAGGTGGTTTGCTTGCAGGGGCGATGGGGGCCTTTGGGCATCCTGGACTCCTGCAGGATCCACAGAGAAGCTGGGGCAGTCAGAACTGTTGTTATGACTCTGAGGAGGAACCTCGTTCTCCAGGCTGTCCAGGCTAGAGAGGCTTTCTGAGCGGATAGGTGGAGTGTCTTCTAAAAACTGTAATCAACATAGCAAAATATTAAACAAACACTGTCAAAGGGGTTGCTTGTCACTTTTGTGACTTGTTTCAGCACTGCACAGTGGCATCAAACACAAATGGAACCAAAAAATCAAGCTGCACATACTAGCACTACGTTGTAATTTGCCTGACAGACGAGTACCAGTGAGAGTAAACGGGAACGTGCGTGAAATGTGAACCAGTAGTTAAAATATACAGGAGTCCTAGCCTTAGAAAACACACAAAACAACAAAATATCATTTTACCAGGGGTGCCATTTTAAATTTCACATTTTTAAATTCTATGATATAAATTTGGAACTGTGCAGCTGAGAAAGGGCAATGTTAGATGCTGCTGGAATAACTGTGTGCCTAAAATGAAATTCAGAAATAATGCAGCACATGCAAGGAGTGCTGGGTATTGGTAAGGAATGGCCAAAGTAGAAGTGAGATGAATATTACATTAAGAACTTCCAGGAATCGCATGACTTAGTTTTCAAGAGAAAAATATCAGATAATTGATTCCATACTGTTTCTCAGCAACAGTTTCTCCGAATTTCTAAGATAAGAAAGAAAAAGTAAACAAACCAAAACAGAAACTTCCCCCTAATAGGATTACAGCTGCTCTGTCCTTCTCTGTTAGGAATTATAGGATTATGTCCTGGCTTTCAGCCAGCACAGGTAGAATTCCAGCACGATTGTGTGCTAACGTGTGTGTGTGTGTGTGTGTGTGTGTGTGTAGGGGGTGTTTTTAAAGGGGGCCTTGTGCTTGTTCAGACGATGCTCCAGCATGCTGTTGCAAAATGGAGCCCAAGGCTAGAATGGTACTGTCGTTTTCATAGCATGGGCACACACCCATAAACACCACAGCTGTAGTTCTTCTGCTTCGTGTCAGTAACTGCAACAGGCTGACCTGCAGGCCGACCTGCTGCTGCTCCTCTACCTCCTGTAGGTGACTGAGGAAGAGTGGCTGGCTGCCTTTGAGGTCACTCAGGCTCCTGTCCTGAATGAGCTTGGCGTAAGCCTCAGCTGCAGAAATGGCCCGCAGGTTCCGAGGACCACTGATGCCACCTAGAGACCTAGGGGAGGGAGTGCAGTTCCTGTGCAACAGCATAAAGATTGAAAAGTATTTCATCCAGGGGTTTAAAAGACGCAGAATAATGATTAGGGATGTGAAGACATTTGAGCAAGAAATAAACAGAATGAAGCATTGAACCGCCTGACTGAAAGAAAATACTGTAAATGGTAAAAGCGTCCTACCTGCTGATGGCAGAGAAAGAAGAGTGATGAGCATACATGCCCAGGGTTTCTTGAATTTGGCTGAGAGCTTCTTCTATGTTGGGTGGTCTTTTTGCAGAGACTAAGGGAAAAAAAAATAATAATAATAATGATAAATGGCATAGTAGCAAATATACTGGGTAAAAAATAAGTCCACCCACAATCTTTTATGAACACATGAATAAAGCATTAATATTTATAAATACATATACATAAATGGACATGTGACTAAAGGACAAAGTAAGCGAAGAAGTGAGAAGTAGGTGAAAGACCTTAATGCTTTCAGGCAGGTGTACTGCATGATAAAATTTAGATCGAGATGATCAAGAAGACCAAGAGCTTCAGTCTGACCTGGTCTCCTCCGCTGGGATGGAGGGAGGTGCGCTCTCTGAAAGCGCTCTGTAGCATCCTGCACCCTCTGCTTACGCTGCTGCAGAATTTTCTCCCTCAGAGTCTGTTCCTGGTCGTCCCACTGTCGCTTCCTCTCCTCCAGAGCCCTGAGAAGACAGACAGACAGACAGACAGAGAAGAAGAGAAATATAGAGAGAACCTTCTGGTCAAAATGTACAACTTCATTCTGAATTAATTTTAGGAAGAAATGTGTAAACGACGGGGCGTTCTGTAAACGATTTCAAAATAATTGAGAGACACTAGAAAAATAACAAGCTAAACCTTCAGCCCAGAATATCCAGACCAGGATTTCAAACAGGCCTTTTTAAAGCTGTATAATTTCACTCGAAATGAAGGCCACCTTTCAAAGTGTGGAATGAAGGACTCGTTACCCCTTGATAAACTTGTCCCAAGCATTTGTCTCAGCAGGACTCAGCTTTTGCAGCAACTGCAGACAGGTTCCTGAGTCCCAAAGGCTCACTGTGTACCTTGGCTGCCAGGACTAGTCTGGTCCACAGAAGAGCTACTGTAGCAAACTCTACAGAACAGGTTTGTGCTGGCCATGATAGAAAGATCTCCTTGCATCGTGGAATGCAGTTGCTCTGTGAGGGGCTGTGAAGCGGGCCAGTAAAATCGTCCACCATGAAATCACCACAAATCAACCAGCATTGTGAACCACTCCACCCACCCCTCACTCCTGCCATGTGGGATAAGGTCCCCTAAACTACCAGGATGACAAACAGTTTCTTCCCCCTGGCCATCAGACCTCTCAGTCAAAACCGACTCCTACCTTCGCATGAACATTAACTGAACGCTCACACGTCCACATTTATACAACTTTACATATTTCATCTGGTTTATTTAATCTTATTTATTCATGTTAAGCCTGCGCTGGCTTACAGGACAGTAGTGAGACCAACTATGTTGTACGGGTTGGAGACGGTGGCACAGATGAGATGTTCGTTGGGTGTGACGAGGATGGACAGGATTAGAAATGAGTATATTAGAGGGACAGCTCAGGTTGGACGCCTTGGAGACAATGTTAGAGAAGCAAGGTTGCATTGGTTTGGACATGTCCAGAGGAGAGACGAGGATTATATCGGGAGGAGGATGTTGAAGATGGAGCTGCCAGGAAAGAGGATGAGAGGAAGACCAAAAAGGAGGTTTATGGACGTGCTGAGAGAGGACATGCAGGTGGTCGGTTTGGAGGAAGATGCAGAGGACAGGAAGAAATGGGAACAGATGATCCGCTGTGGCGTCCCCTAAACGGGAGCAGCCGAAAGAAGAAGAAGAAGAAGAAGAAGAAGTTAAGCCTGCACTGACAATTGAATGAGCTGCTGCTAAATTCATGGTTGTGGAAGAATGCTGTTCCGTGTCCCTGGGCCCTCCGAATGGGGCTGAAAAGACCATAAAACCTAGTTAAATAGACTTGACTGACTGGAGCAGCGGAGGATGGTGGGCTGGTCTGATGAATCGTGTTTCCTTTTACATCATGTGGACGGCCAGATTTGCTTACCTGGAGACAAGATGGCACCAGGATGCACTGTGGGAGTAAGCCGGCAGAGGCAGTGAGATTCACTGGGAATGATGTGCTGGGAAAATGTAGTTCCTGAAATGAATGTGTATTAACGTTCCCATGTACCACCCAACTAAATATTACAGTTCTTCCCTTCAATTCAGCATTATTGTTGGCCTCTTTCAACAGGATAACGCTGCCACACTTTTCAGAAATGGTTTTGAGCGACATGACAAAGAGTTTGTGGCATTGACTTGACTTCCAAATATTTCAAATCTCAGCCCGATCAATCATGGGATGTCCTGAACAGACTTAACCTAACTTTGCAGCTTCCAGGACTTAAAGGATCTGTCACTATATCTTAATTCTTCGAGTTCTTCTCGTTGAGACCATGCCTCAGCTGGCAGAGTTGTTAGGTGGAATGAGAGGGACGTGCACGTAATTAGGAAGGTGGTTTTAATATTATGGCTAACTGCTCTTTCTATTATTCCAGTATAAAGCGCTGGCCAGTCAGAAGCCTGAAAGGAGTCCCGTGAACCAGAAATCTCACGCCACACACAATCACATAAACACACTCGCCCATCAAATCAGACCCGACCAATTGAAAACAAACCAAAAACAGTGATTCATGACTAAAACTGCCATGATTACACTCACTGAAGGTCACAAACATCCCATTATTCTCCATTATAATCAATTACTACTTTATTAATTACAAACAATCCTGCAAACGGTTCTAGAGAAAGAGAGAAAGAGGGATAATGAATAGCCTGGATAAGGAATATTGAAATAAAGGCATATCTGAGGAAGGAACACTTCCACTGGCAATTTTATCTGAGCATGCATGCTGTCCTGCTCTCAGTGGAGCTAAGAGAAACCTGAGCGTCCATTTCAACGAAATTCATTCATTAATGGCATATCAGCTTCAATGGCTCCATTTGATCACTCGCAAGAGAGACACAAGAGAAGCTGGAAGTACTACTCATTAGGTGTCTTTAACACCCTAGTGGGGTATTAAAATTAGCAGGATATTCCTTTTTAAGAGGTGCATGTGTGTCTGGTCTGGTCACGGATGTCTATTATAAGGCACTTTACTCGTGCTGATTAGGAGATCTATTTCAAGAGACCAAATCCTGGCTGACATCTAAAGCATTGAATAACAGTATCTGTGGACTCGACGAGCTGGCGTCTCTTTCACTGCACACGGGGCAGAGCCGAGATCAGAAACCTAAGCTGCTGGTGAGGAAGCAGGACGAACTGCAGGACAAACAAAGACACAGACTAAGACGTAGCATGGAGGGATTCTGCATATCTGCAGATGAATCAAATGGCACGTCCCATATGGGCTTTGTCCTGCATGCTGACCTCTGCATTATGCATATTTTCATCTATAATATCTAATATTTTGTATATGTTAATTTCACAACAATAGTTTTACATATTATACGCACAAATAAAAAGTGTAGCTGTTGCATACACGATGTAAAATATGGGTCCCATCTGATCCGAAACCTCCTAATAAATACAGATTCATATACACTGATTAGCCATAACATTCAAAGCACCTTGGGTAGATCCCCACCGTGCCACCAAATTCCAACAGAGGCACAGGCTCCACAAGACTCCTGCTGTGGCATCTGAGCAGCAGATCCTCTAAGTCGTGTTGCGGAGTGAAGCCTCCATGGGTCAGATTACTTTGTTCAGGGCAGATGCTCGACCAGATAAGACATAAAACTCTGGTCAGGTTTCCTCAAATCTTTCCTAAACAATCTTTGAGAAGGTCACCGCCATTAGAGAACACCGCTGATATGAAGGGGTGTAACTGGTGTGGGACAATGTTTAAATGTAAAAGTAACACGTAGGTTAAGCAGAGCATCATGTGTTTCTTACCACAGTGCATCCTGGTTTCATGTCTTCTCAGGTAAGCGACCTTCATCCGTTTCTCATGCTCTATGGACCTACGGTGCCTTATGCAGCATATAAATTCAAGAACACAAGAAAGTGTGGATCCTTGGAAGCAAAATATGAAAAGATGAGACTTTTGCAGAGTTTTGCTGCACATCTTCGGTTTTCCTCCCCTTTAAACGAAAGGTTAATTACTGAGTAAAATTAAAGCTGTATGTACGTTCTGAGGGAGAAACTCAAGGGTGGGCCCATATCCAGGTCCCTTGATGTTGAGAACAGTCCCACTGTCCCTAAAGCTCCTGAACCACAGGTTGTCATGTGTCATGAACTCTTACTTCCTACGGCGGTTTGTCTCGGAGGAGAATTTGCGGGCACGAGCTCGACATGTCTTCTGTTCCTGGACCAGCAGCTCCAGCTCATCGTCAGCTTCGACATCCAAACCAGGCCTAAGGTTTCTGAAGCGAGGCTGGGTTAAGAGAGCACACCGTTACAGGCAAAAGCAACCATTTACATTTACACGCTTAAAACAAAGTGTCTTTATGTCACGTAAACACATCACACAGTGAACAGCAATCAAATGAAATGCCACACAATGAAAGGCAGACATATATCCAGCGCCCAGGGAGCAGCTTTAGGGACCGTACCTTGCTCAAGGATACCTCAGGGACACCCACTGGTCCGGGACTAGAATCCTGACATTCAGATTATGCTGACAAGTCCCTAATCTTTACTTTTTTTAAATCTTAACAGTGGTATCCTAGTGGTTACGAAGCTGGCCCCAGGATCGGACAGTCATGGGTTTGAATCTCATGCCAGTAGATTGCCCTAAGGTGCCCCTGAGCAAGGTACCATCCCCATCACTGCTTCCTGGGCACTTTAAATAGCTGCCCCCTGCAGAGGCTGCATTTCATTGTGGTGTGCTGTTCTGTGTTTCACCATGAAAAGTCACTATCACTTCACTTTCACTTCACAACTGCTGAGAAAGTGAATTTATATCATATATTTCCAAGTTCTTAAATCGTAAGAGGTCCTACGATTGGGGATAATGAACATTGTTCCTCCATGAAAAATTACATTCTGCTTTACAGTGGACACCAAAAGTTCCTGCACAAACAAACAGAGCAGCGCAGTTAACGAAGGATGTCTCTGATGGTTCCTTGGCAGATGATACCGTTTCCAACTGGGATCCCTTCGAAGCTGCATCTCAGTTAAAACCATCTGCTTTCTCAGTTACATTCAAAGGACCTTGACAAAATAATCATGCAGCATTTCCATTTTCTACACAGCTTTACTCCTGTTAGTGGGAAAGCTAGAAAAGCAAGAACATCACACAGAACTCAGCAGCAGAGCCTGGAAGGATACGAGTAGAAGAGACTTTCCTTCAAGGCTTGCATCCCCAGCACAAGATGAGAGAACCTTAAGGTTTCCAAGCCCAGCCTTCATCCGAACAGCAGCGTTTCCCTCTTGGTGAAGATGCTGGAGGAGCAGGAGGGGAGATCTGGAGGAGCAGGAGGGAAGATCTGGAGGAGCAGCGCTGGGAGTGTCTGAGAGCGAAATCCAGCTCTAAGCTCTTATGTCATGCTAGCCGTCCTGCCCTAACACAACACCTTTATATCCTGCTCGCAGTTTATTTAAATCTCCTTCGAAGGAATGATTTCGATAATTTAGCTTCAGCCTTCCTATTCCGCCTAAAACCAGGCGTTCGTGGCGAACGGAGCAAAAAAAGTCCCGTTTAAAATCCCTTTAATCTGTTAGCTTAGCATCCCAACCAACAGTTGCTCCATGTTGGTAACCACGGACGCGTTTCCTTGGCAACAGAGGAGCGTCCACTGGGGGCGCTGCAGAGGCCAGAGCTCAAAGTAGTTTTAATGGGCAGATCCTGTTTCTGTATTATTATTATTAGTATTATTATTATTATTATTATTATTGCTATTATTAATAACAACAACAACAATGACATCTAGAATAATAATACTATTATAATAATAACAATAACAACAACAACAACAATAATATGAATAATACTAACAATAATAATAATTATTATTATAACAACAATAATATTATTATTATTAAAATATTATTGTTTTTGGTGTTAATATTATTATCATCATCATTATTATTATTATTGATGATACATTACTGTAATTTTAATAATATTTTATTGCATTATCGCCTATCAGTGTGAGAACATTCTATAACAAGAAAGTAACAGAATTAGTGAATACAATTAATTGCATATCTATGAATAATTTATCAATATTTATTATAGTTTTATGTTCAAGTTATAATTATTTTTTAATTCTGGTTATTACTTTTACATTTTATAACAACAACAGAAATGCTGCTACTGTTACTCATTGTATAATTAAAATAATAATATCATTATTTTTGTAGTAGTTGTAGTTGTTAAAATTATATTTTTAAATAAAAGTAATTATCATGATCATTATTATGGGCATTACTACTACAACTACTACAAATGATAATTATTATTGTTGTTTAGGTCTTTTTACAAACAACAACTACCAGTATTAGCACTATTCATAATGATGATTATGGTTATTATTTTTACATTTTATAACAACAAAAGAGATACTACTACTTTTATTCCTCGTATATTTAATAATAACAGAATTATTTTTAGTAGTAGTTGCTGTTGTAAAAAGTATATTTTTAAATAAAAGTAATTATCATGATCATTATTATGAATATTATTACTACTAGTACTAATTATTAATAATGTTGTTGTTTAGTTCTTTTTACTAACAACAACTATCAGTACTGTTCCTAATGATAAGAATAATTACTTTCATTTAAAAATAAGATTTTTACAACAACTACTACTACTACTACAAAATGTAAAAACTTTAAATGTAATAACATCAATAATAATAATTATTATCATTATTATTATTATACTACAGAATAAAAGTCCTGCGGGCTTTTATTTTGGACAGGATCTCCGCTCGGTTAGTGTGAGCGTGAGCAGGATGGCGATGGAGCCGAATAAAACCGAAATTCTCTCCGTTTTTAAGAGACTGCGGTCTGTTCCCACCAATAAGGTAAGAAAGTCGTGCCGCCCGGTCGCGCTGTTCCGCCGGCTGAGCGTTTTCGGTGTTTAACGGCGCTCTTCGGGGCTTTTCTCCGCCTTTAACGGTGATTACGTGTCAGTCCGCTCAGCCGGCTCTGTTATCGAGGCCCGTCGGCTAAAGCTAAGGCTAAAGCTAACGGCGTCCGAGTAACCTCTCTGTTGCGCTCACACACAGAGACACTTGATCAAGCTCCAGGTCTTTAATTCAGCAGGAATATCAGCTCTCCGGCCGGCCGGGGGTTGATTGAACCCGCTGGGGGTGAAGACCCGCACTCGGCTTCAGCCCGGGACTGTTTACTAACCCGGCTCCCTTTAAAGCACTTCTACCACACAGCTCACTGCTTTAACCTCCAGACCCGCCGTTTAAACCTCGCTAACGAGCCGGGAGAGCTCAGGAGGAAGTGCAGCGAGACGGGGTCGGAACCAGCAGCAGTTTAGAAAAAAGGCCCAGTTAATGTGCTCAATAAGCGACCCTGGACGCTCCTTTGGGTTATATGGGTTAGTAAAACATGGCGCGGGTGATTTGAGCAGCAGGAGCGGAAGTGGGACACCTGTGCTGTGGTCAGTCTTTCAGGGCTGTGAGCCACGTATGCACCAAAACACAGGCACTTCTAATGGCTATGTTGATCATCAATTAACCAATCAGTCCATTAATCAGCCAGTTAGTTGTTTCTTAAAAAGGCAAAGAGAGAAATGTATTTTTTCTTTTCATGAAACTATTCTCATTTCAGACATTCTGAATGTCAAGACAGAGAAATTCAAAATGACATTTAGTCATCATGTCAGTCATTTTCTGGGCCGCTTGTACTAATTAGGGTGGGGGAGCTGGAGCCCATCCCAGCTCACACAGGGCGAAGGACGGGGACACACCCTGGACAGGTCGCCAGCCTATCGCAGGGAGGAGTGAGCCGACGGAGATGGCACCTTGCTCAAGGGTACCTCAGGGCAACCCACCGGCAAGGGGTTCGAACCCGCAACCTTCCGATCTGGGACCAACTCCCTACCCACTAGGCCACCGCTGACCCCCACCCCCACTTTTAAAAAACATTTATTTTGTAACCCTAAAGAGGAGTGAAGGATACAACAGTTTGATGTCTGAATGTTGTAGATCACCAATATTTTCACCTTGAATTGGTGTCGCATCTGCTCCCGCTACCTTAAACTACAGTTCCCATGAGCACTTGCCTGATGACCTTGGCAAATCTCATTTGCCTATATTTGGCAATGCTGGGGAACAGGACTGTGCAATAAGATGAAGAAGGGACAGCGGTGGTCTAGTGGTTAGGGAGATGGCCGAAGGGTCAGATGGTCGTGGGTTCGAAACCCAGACTAGTAGGTTGCCCTGAGGTACCCTCGAGCATGGTACCGTCTCCATCACTGCTCCTTGGGCACTGCTGCCTGCTGCTACACTGAGTGTGTGATTAAATGCAAACACACATTGTAATGTTTGATTTGACCTCTGCTTAATGATGATACCAGGTTGATTAGTAAATTAGATGGCAACATTTAAATAATGATCATCGATAATTGAGTTTTGAGATTTCAAAGTGTCTGGACTGCAACCTTTTTGAGTAGTACGGTTTTATACTTGATATTCCTCTACTAACTCTGAATCTCTGCTTAATGTGCCATGAATTGTCTAATTGATCAACGTATCAGCTCTGCTCGTCGATATTCTAACTCCATTCACCGGGTTAGTCATTTGACGAATATTTCTTGCGTGTCGGTGTAACAAAGGGATTAAAGTGGGATTAAATTCTGCGGCTGCCACCGATTTCCATCATTCAGACCTTCCCAAATCCATCCTTTCATCACGTCACTGGGTTGCCAGCCTTCACATCATCTTTCTCTTTCGCCACAGCAGATCATGTGCCTCCATTTCTTCATGTACTCTGCATCTTCCTCCTTCACACCGAACCCCCTGCATGTCCCCACATCCATAAACCTCCTCCTTGTCCTTCCTCTTCTCCTGTTTCCTGGCAGCTCTCCATCATCTCCGCTAACTCATCACTGCCTCGACTAAATCGAAACCGAAACAATTTCCTAACGATTAAGCCCTGCTCATTTACTCAATGATTTTATGTAGCATTGTTTTTTGGAACATTATTAATCTGCACTCAGATGTTTTTAATAAGCGATCATACTGCCACGCTTCAGTCAATAAAAGGTTTTTGATTGTAAAGAAAGGTCTCAAAGTGTCTGATTGTTATAATAGTCATTTGAAAGCGTCACCACTCGTTAATATCTATGTTATAACGAAGTAGTGTGAGTGTATGTGAGGATTTCATATTGACTGACGTGCCACCTGAAAAACTGACCAACCCTGTGGCTGGATGTGTGACCCAGGCGTGGTTTTCTTTTTAAAAAGAGATTTTTAAAGTTGGTTTAGTTTCATTATCTACACTGCTGTAGCACTTACTTAACTGACCTTGTCTTCTAAACTCTTAACCGTAATGTCTTTAGAATGAGGCTTTTGGGAGCCGCCTGCTTGGCAGAATTGTGAACGGTCCCTGTAAGAACTTCAAAGCAATGAAAGAAAAGTGTCCCAAAAAAATCCATTGGATCCCTGTATTTAATACACCGCCAGCCTTGGTCCAGTTTTTTTTTTTTTTTTGCATCTTTGGTACTTTGGCTGCTAATATTAAAGGGCTCAAAAGTTGATATATATATATATATATATATACAATATATATATTTTTTTTTCTTGCATTTTATAATTTTATTTATTTTAAAAATGTTTGTTTTTGTTTTCCCTTTACATTGTTCCTTAATCGAGTTTACGTAGATTTGGTGTATTAAGAGCTTTTAAACTCCTCTTTTCCTCCAGGCCTGCTTCGATTGTGCTGCTAAGAACCCGAGCTGGGCTAGTATTCCTTATGGGGTTTTCCTTTGCATTGACTGCTCAGGGATCCATCGTTCGTTGGGCGTGCATCTGAGCTTCATCAGGTTTGTGTTCGGATGTCTGTTTACACTTGAGTCTGTTACCTTGGGTTCAAAACTTGCTTATACTGATACTTCAGTGTTTCCTGCAGAATTAGGTTCTCTCTGTGGCGGTAACTGACAGCCGGGTGGGGTTAGCACCATTTTCGGTGGTTGGGAAGTGAAGAACAACATTTTTGCTCAATTTAAGCGAGGGATTGTGTTGCTTTGATGAAAACGGCCTGCGTTAAAGTCACTCATGCAAGCAGACTCTGTGTACAAGATGCTAACAACCCATCTGTATATGAGTCTGGTGTGTGTTTGGAGAATGTTTAGAGGGAGAGCGATCCTGGGACGGGGGCCTACTGAGTGAATAGCTATACAGTGAACTGAGATTTTACAGATTTAAAATAAATGGTAACAGCATCCATATGCAGCGATCAGTGTTGATTTTGTGACGGTCCGTCCCACATATGTGGACATCATAGGACTCTAATGAAGCAGCGCTTCCCCTTCTATGTTTGGGAGGATAGTAATATATTATAGGTAATAATGAAACTTTTTCACAGTGTTTTCCCTGTAAGGAGCAAACACAAACTCTAAAGCACACCATTAAGAAGTAGCTGAGCTTGTGGAATGGCCTCATAGTCTCCTGTCTTCGGTAGATCTTCTGCATGCTGTGCCTGCGTGATAACTTTTGGGGGGGGGGGAAGCAGACTTTACTGGACAGAACGCTGCGAGTTAAATTGAAAGGCTATTTGCGAATGATTTGCTGCTGTTTTCAGATCCACAGAGCTGGACTCCAACTGGAGCTGGTTTCAGCTGAGATGTATGCAGGTCGGAGGCAACGCAAATGCGGTAAGTCTTCTGCTGATGCAACACTGAGGCACTCAAACTATCATAGTCATCTGGAGTGGAAATGCTGATTTCTCATCTCGTGGTGTCCTCTCTGGGTGCAGACGGCCTTCTTCCGCCAGCACGGCTGCACTACCAACGACACCAACGCGAAGTACAACAGCCGTGCAGCACAGATGTACCGGGAGAAGATCCGACAGCTAGCCAACGCGGCTCTCTCCAAATATGGCACTGATGTAAGTGCAGGACTGACAGCTTTAGCAGCAGACATGGGCAAATTGAATGGCTGTAACGTTATCAGGCCATTTTGAAGACTGCGTATGGAAGTGTGTGAACAGTGGCGCTCCATAGTCTGCTCTGACCTCCACGCTCCATCCAGAGTTCAACTTTGGCCTCATGAGTCACAGGATCATTCGTTCAAACTCCACTTTGCCTTGATTAGCCTTGCGTTCCTGATAGAATGGGTTTCATGGATTTGTGAAGTGCGGAACTGTCTGAATGATTTGCTGAAACAGCAGGTGCTGATATGAAGTATTTGGCTTGTTAAGTAGATGAATAATTATTTATTAAAATTCCAGTTGTGGATCGATAATTCGGGAAACGTTCAAACCCCGACCGCAGAGAAGAAAGAGGCCGATTTCTTTGACGAGCACACTCAGGTAATCAGCGACTGTTTCGATCACGAGCCGCAAAGCTCAGAGTTATTCAGCTGTTTATTGTGGCGTTTAACCCTTTATTAACTAAAGTGGGACAGTGTAGTATCTGCACAAAAGTAAGTCCAGAAATCTCATTCCTGCCAGTGGCCTATAACACAAAATTTTTTTGGCTACTCATAGTAGAGTGTCACTTCTAGTTAAGACTATTTTTGAATGTATTTATTTATTTTTTTGAGTGCATTAAAGTCAACTCCTGCAGCGGGAGGGGGGGGGATCTTCTCTTTATTCATGTCACCAAACTGTCATTTTCATGTTCAGCCTGCCAACAGCTGGGACATGGCCTCCCCTTCCCTGTCAGAGCAGAATGGAGCCGTCACTGTCACTTCTCAGCTGGAGCAGGACGGCCCCGCAGCGCCGGAGACTGTCGCTGCCCGTGAGTCTGCTTTTATACTTCCTGCTGCATCCGCACAGTCGCACATGTACACAATACCTGAGCTGTCACTTCTGATTATATTAGTATTCAAATCGGTGCATATTTTTAAGATTTTAGTTCATCAAAACTGTTTAGTATGCCAGAAATGGAATTTGGCCTCGCGAAGAGCCTCTGTCTGATCGGAAGAAGATAAATAAGGACGGCGTAACACATTATGCGTGAAAAATAGATGCATCGCCTTGTGTTTCTGTCTCTAATTAATGTCTCCTGTCCAAATTCCAGAGCTAGAGGAAGGACCCAGCATTGAAGGGTTGAGCTCAGATGTAAAAGCCCCTATAGGTGAGTGCTGTGTACTGATCTGAACACTCTTTTAGCCCCTGAATGATGTGCCACATCCATTCACAGCATGAGAAGTACTGAGCTTTTTTGCGTCTTCATAATTGTCCATTGAATCAAGATTTCACAGGACCGATGAAATTAGCCTTATTATCCAGCTCTTTATAATTTAATTCAACATGAAGTGAAAATTGACCCTTTTAACCTTTAGTTCACAAATGATCAGATTTAAAAGACAAATGGCTTTTTATAATATGTTCTGGGTTTAGATTATGTGTCCGTATAACTTCCCCTCCCTCACCTGCCTACCTTCAAGAGAAAATGCTCAGACATTGAACAAAATATGAACATCAGTTCACTGTGCACCAAAACCACGACACTTTATGCCCTTTCTAGGACCAGTTGTTCTTTAGTTTGACTCCTGCATTTTTCAGTAACAGCCGTCTCTGCTCTGTTAACGTAGACGACTCCATGAGATTGGCGCCTGATGAGCCAGAGCCTCTTAAAGGTGATTGGATTGATTTTTGAATCAGCTGGATGCCTTCTGGCTGGCTGGATGTCAGGAGCATGTTTCTGTGCTTGACTGATGGCTTGGGTGGAGTGTGCGTCACCTTCGAGCGCCCTGCATCTCATAGAGGACTGAATTCCAACCTTTACCTTTTTAACCTTGAAGTTTTAACCACTTCACTGCCAGCGTCGCTGTGCCGTCTCAAACGCTGCACTAAAGCTCCAGCTGCAGCTCAGGGCCTTCCTAACTTTTGTTTTGGTGATACTGCACTTAAAACTGTAGAGTCTGTGAATTGTCCTGGGGTTTATTATGCTGTGCTCTCATGTGAATGTAAAACAACCGATCATGAAATCGGGACTCGTAATTCTCGCTCGCTTTCTCGCAGTCAGATGCTAACACTGGGAGGAGCCACGTGTTTCAGGGACCTTTCTTTGTCTGTTTTTCTTACTGTGCCTTTAAGACTGATTTACCATTGGCTCACAACTGATTACGTAATATGTTTAAACGATATATAACGATAATAAAACTGTGCCATTACTCCACATGCCCTACCTGTATTACTGGGTATTTGTGTTGAGCTGGGTCAGATGTCGGGGGTAGTAGATCTGATCCCGCTAAAAATCTATCCTGTAATAATGTGAACTCGATATCCCGTGAAGGAGTGTATGTAAGTGATCGACGATGTCCCATTTTAAGCAAAGCTTCAGTTTAAAGAACTCCGTTGATGGCTCTACTCTTTAGCTCTGCTTGCTCTACAGAGTTTAGCTCCAGCCAGAAGCTCCCAAGGGCTCAGGAACGTGAATAGTAGGTGTTCTGGGGAACTTTGTAGGAAGTTAGATGTTCCAGTTCTGTCTGATGTGAAGCCCTTTTAAAATGAGCTGTAGTGGACAGGATCAAGTGTGTATATCCAGTGAATTAGTTTCACTAATGGTCACTGATCACATCAGAAGCCTCTCTGCTCTTCTCTGGACCGCGCTTGTTATCTTAAAGTCTCTCTGAACGGCGCCCGAGCGCACAGAGGTCCTCTGAGGCTTAATGTACTGGAATAATGAGATTAGAGATGCTTTCTTTCCTGTCCGACGGATGGAGCGCATATTTGCTTGTGTGCCTAATCAGGCCTAACTTCTCCATTTGTTCCATGTGGTGGATCTCATAGCACCTAGGCTCATTTTAGTCCATTGTGTAAAGCTGGCCTTGCCTGAGCGTAGATGTCGTTATCACTTTTAAAAAGGAAATGGAATGAGCTCCAGAGCCTTTTTGTGGGGTTGATTGTGTCTATATTTCTGTCCTCATGGCTTCTGCTGGCTTGGATTTTCTCCCTGCATTGTGATTTGCTTTTTCTGTTCATACTGATAAGGCTGGGCTTTAAAAACTCCAGTGTTTAGAGACTAGGCCTCAGGATTAGAAGGTTGTGGGCTTGAATCCCAGACCAGAAGGTAGACCTGAGGTACCCTTGAGCAAGGTACCATCCCTTCACTGCTCCTCGGGCAGCTTTAATGGCTGCCCCCTGCTGCACGGTGTGTTTGGGTGAAATGATTTTGTTGTCTCTCACTGTGCTGTTTCACAAGGAGTCACTTTCACTTGAGGATTTAAAGCCTCTGCTACACATCCTAGTGTCTCAGGCCATGTGATTTACCTTGACACACGATGGCAGCCAGATGAAGGGTAGACCAGAACGTTCACAGAACATTAATGCATTTTGACTGTTATTTTTCAGTTTTTCAGCATCTGTTTCTCGCTTGGTGTGTGAGATAACCGAGTGATCTGTGGGCAGATTTTTTTCTAACACGATGCTCTGCATGTGGATGCTTTGTAGCGCAGTTAATGATCAAGTTAAAATGATGTTCTTGTGCTGAAGTTTAATATGTCAGAACAAGCCTGAGTATCTTTTTTTGAGAACCCCATCAAAAAATGTAGGATATACGGCCTTTAAAGAAGAACATCTGAATTAAGGGTGGTGTCGTTCCGCCAATTAGTCACTGCTGTTTCAGTGAGAGGGTTTTCCGTGGGGTGGAACTGAACAACAACGACAGCCCTGTAGACCTTTAGAGTGAACGAGATTGTCTTTTGTTCTTCTAATCGTCTGTTTAAATCTGTCTTGTTTTCAGAAGTGAGACCCTCCATCATAGGAAAGAAGAAACCAGCCGCTGCTAAGAAAGGGGTAGGTGATGGTCTCACTCTGAGCTTGTTCCTGAAGCGGCAGTGCTCTCTCTTAACCAGCAGGAGGCAGGCTCACATTATTGCTGAGTGCCTGTGTAAAGGCCAAGCGTTTAAAGCCTCTGAGATGTTCCCAGCAGCCTGGAGAAAAGCCCTACATTACCGCCACACAGGTTGTTGTGCAGGATTTAAAGAACATGGTCCAACATTTCCGATCATAATCATTTTTCTGCTGTATATAATCGACCATCACTGACGATAAGTGACAGAATATCAGCTCTTAAAGCGTCAATGGGTTTTCTGTTCTTTTCCGTGTGTAGGGACATCACTGTCTGTGGTAAGTGACCTGATGTGGCATGATGAGGTGATCATCTCTAACCGTATGTGCCCTTCCCCGATGTGTGTGTGTGTGTGTGTGTGTGTGTGTGTGTGTGTGTGTGTGTGTGTCCTCAGCTGGGGGTTAAGAAGGGTCTGGGAGCACAGAAGGTGAGCAGCAAGAGTTTCAGTGAGGTGGAGAAACAAGCTCAGGTGGCTGAGAAGATGAAGGAGGAGCAGGCCGCCGAGGCTAAGAAGCAAGCCGAGGAATCTATGTGAGTTATTGAAAGTGAACGTGAAACTACCCTTGTCATTGTGAAACGCAGCACAGCAACACAACGAAATTCAACGTCTGCGTTTCACCCACACACACATGTGCAGCAGGGGGCAGCTATTGAAAGTGCCCGGAGAGCAGTGATGGGGACAGTACCTTGCCCAAGGGTACCTCAGGGGAAACTACTGGTGAGGGAATCAAACCCACAATCTTCCGATCCGGGGCGACTCCCTCACCGCTGCCCCGTGTGCTGAACACACAACCTCGCAAGCTTATCTTTGACAACGTTTCTAACAGATTCTCATACCGTGTCAAACGAGCCTTTTTTTGGTGAGGAACCATTAGTTTGTGGGATGAATTCTATTATTTTTAACCTCTAAGAAACGAATTTTAGAAACCAAACAATTCTCGTTGATGATCTTTATTCGGATGGTGAGGAAAATTGCAGCCATTTGTTTTGTGGCGCTACAAAGTTCTACCAATTTTTACAGAAATTCAGATAAACTCAAACTATATGATGAAAAGGCCGTTCCGAGTGGGTCTGGTGTGCAAAAAACACACTCTAGATATAGTGAGAACCATTTTCTGTGGTGGTGAAAGAACCCAACATTTGAAGAGTGCATTAGCGCTCTCACTAAAAGCTCTTCTACAGAATTGTACATGATCGGTTTTTATTAGTTCTCTCGTGAGAATTGGATATAAAATCACTTGGCACGTGTAGATCCACTGGGGTTTTGGATCCTCACTGCAAAGTTCTTTTCCGACACGTTGGGCCGGAAGCCGAACGGAGCTGACAGGAATATAGTTCACATAAAGTGAGCGTGCTAAAACGATTAAACTGCAAAATCCATCTCGAGGCAGAGAGAAGCCTCGTGTTTTGTTGCGATGGTGCTGCTGGATGGCAGGTTTCTTTCTATAGAAGTGTCTCACAAGCAAACTAATTGAGGCAATAAAAGTAAGAAATAAAATCAATGTACAAACTCAAATTTAAAGCAATAAGTTTTGAAATAAAATGTTTTTCCTGTCTAAACATAGAGTGCATTATTTTTGTGCAAGCATTGCAAATTTTAAATGGAGAAAACGTCTGTACATTAAACCGTTTTAACCAGTAAATTCTGCAAGAACGTAAAGCATCAGCCCCTTTAAAAGACGCAACTTTTTCTGCCTCATTTATTTCTTTCAAGTCTCTTTATTCACCTTTTTGCTTCTTTTCCATTTAGCGTTGCATCTATGCGTTTAGCCTACAAAGAGCTGGAGATTGATAGGAAAATGGAGGAGAAGAGGCTGCAGAACCTGGAGGGGAAGAAGAGGGAGCAGGCAGAGAGACTGGGCATGGGCTTCGGGAACAGGAGGTAACGCCGCTGGTTTCTGTAAAGCACTGAGACAAACAGAAGTCCTTAATACAGTATTAGAGGATCCAGGATTCTGCCATGGAGACGGCTGGTAGGACAGCATTTAACGATCTTTTTGATGATCTTTTTGGCAGCGTTGTGTCGCACTCCGTGATGTCAGAGATGCAGGTGATCGAGCAGGAAACTCCAGTGGGTTCAAAGTCTTCCTCTCGCTCCAAACTGGACATGTTTGATGAGCCTGGGTTTACTTCTGGACCACCAAAGTGAGTCTCGAGCAGGGCTTGTGAAATTCGTGGTCACGAAATGCACAAGGGCTTCGCATCGTAAACAAGTGCCTATCAGTCGGCAAATCTGCAAGGAGAAAAAGATATTTTGTTGTTGTTATAAAATGACAACAATGTGTACATTTTGACCAAAACAGGCTTTAAACCCGGGCTTGTTCTGATCAACAGCTTGACTTTCATTTAGAAATGACCCCTCTGTGACCTGTTGGTTTGGATTTGTCTAGAAAGTCAGTCACATGTTCAGTGTATTCTTTTTCTATAAGCATGTAGTTTGATTTAAATGGTCAGGTGATGGAAACATTGCCACGGAGCTGAATTCTAACAAAGTTTATTGAGTATATTCATATTTCTGAGACGTATAAGCACGTGTATTTAACGAGAATATTCCTGCTTCGTCTCATGGCAGGTACAAGGACAACCCCTTCACTGTGGGAGACAGCTTCGGCTCTCGGTGGGATGCAGATTCCAGCTCCACTTCTTTCTCCTCCTGGGCTTTGGAGAAGGAGGAGCCTAAAGAAACTGAAGTCACCATCTCGAGCATTCAGCCAATCGGGGAACGGTGAGCCATACTGCACGTTGGCATAGTTATTTTTGGAAAAGATGAATTCTCTAGATGAAATACTATTACGCCTTAAAAGAAAAATGACACGTTCCTCTTTGTTACATTTTCTGGAGAAGCTTTATTCCTCCATTTCCAGCATTATTTTGAGTTACCAGGGTTTCTGGATTCTTTTTTTAGAGATTTTTTTTAAAAAGCATACATCCTATCTGAAGTCCTTGAACTGTAGAATGTGGATTTGATTAATAAACATGAATGGAAGCACTGATCACTGATCTGCAGATGATGTTTGATTTATATGATGTGAAACATCTCAGGTTGCCTAGCAGACGGAAGCCGGAAGCCTCTGTGCCTGTTGCAGAGTCTAGCGAGGCTCGGCAGAAGTTCGCTAACGCAAAGGCCATCTCCTCTGACATGTTCTTCGGCCGCGAGAGCAATGCTGAGGTATAACGGCATAAAATAGAGATTTTATGATGCATATCATCCACCTTTTGTGAGAGACTGGGGTTGTGTTTATCCTCCGTTTCTAATATTTGCTTGTGTTTTTTTTAGTACGAGGCGAAGACTCGCCTGGAGAGCATGTCTGGTAGCACCTCCATTAGCTCTGCTGACCTCTTTGGGGAAGGAAGCAGCCGTTCGTCAGGTGAGCATATTTACTTTGTAAAATTCGTCTTGAAATAATAGCCAGTTGTTCTCGTACTGATCTGCGCGTGACCGTTTGCTTGTAGGATCTTCAGGATTCGATGGTGTGCTTCCCTCTGGGCCGGATATCGCCCAGTTTAAGCAGGGGGTGAAGACAGTGGCGGGAAAAATGGCTGTGCTGGCTAACGGAGTGATGAACACCATTCAGGTGAGCGGTTGACACCCTGGGCATCACCAGAAATCAACTTGAGGTGTGAAATATGAAAAAGTGAAAGTGACAACCCTTGTCACAGCACAACACACAGTGAACCACAACGAAATTGGACCTCTGCATTTAACCCATGCAAACACCGTGCAGCAGTGGGGAGCTATTGGAAGCACCCGGGGAGCAGTGACGGGGACGGTACCTTGCTCAAGGGTTATTCAGGGCAACCTACTGGTGAGGGAATCGAACCCACAATTCGCAGTGGGGGCAACTCCCTAACCACTAGGCCACCGCTGCCTGAGACCTCTGCATTTAACCCATGCAAACACTGTGCAGCAGTGGGCAGCTATGAAAGCGCCCGGGGAGCAGTGATGGGGACAGTACCTTGCTCAAGGGTAACCCAAGCCAACTCCCTAACCACTAGGCCACTGCTGCCCAATAAATAAATAAATAAATGGGATTGTTTCAAGCAGCATGCACCAGCATGACTGTTTCCACATTAAAAACAGATAGAAATGAGCATCATATTAAAATACGATCCAGTTTGGTAAAAGTGTTACACCGGATGCCTTTCCTGACGAAACCCCTCCCAATTTATCCGGACTTGGTCTTGTGCACCCCTAGTGGTTGGGTTATAGAATTATATTGTGTTCCGGATCGCAGTTCTGAAATGCTTTTATTCGTTCGGAAAGGCTTGGTTGTGTTGACGTGAGCGCTGACCAGTTTTAATCCAAATAATGAACGAAGATCGCTTTTGCATCCACAATTCATATGAAGGGTTTTCTGTAAAAATACATTTTTATATTTTAGTTAATTTTTTTTACATTTAAGCACAATAATATAGGACTGTCCCGACTCTGGAAGAATTCAGGTTGGCTATTTTCCGGCACCTTTAAATCTGTTTTTATTGAAAGGCGTTCAGTTCGTTCTTGTCTGCCTCCACCTTTTCGGAGAGCTGCCGATGTCTTGGTGTGTTGTGATAACATACAGTGACGTGAAAAGAAGCAGCTGTCAGATTTGTCTGGATTTTAAAGTAGTCTGTTGCAGCTCGCGATTAAACTGCAAACCAATAAGCATAGCAAGGTGATCTGAAGGTGAAGATTTCAAGGGTGATTTTGTTACGGTAAGTTTTGCTTCTCGTTTGGGAGCGATTTCCAGTCTTTGGGGGAGAATCACTGCAGGTCGTTTAGGTTAGTTTGCTGACACTTGTCGACGTGTCAGATTAAAGAGAGCGACCTGGAAGAGGCCTAACTGGCCTGGAAAAACGTCCATTTTTAAAGATTCAGTAGCTAGTTATAGTTTTTTTTTTTTTTTTTTTTTTTTTTTTTTTTTTTTTTTTCCTGTCAAAATGTTCGTTTTTATTTTGAGCAGAAAATTAAAGGGAAGAAAATAACTTTTGTTGAAAGAATTATCTTTGCAAAGAATCAAAAAATAGCAATGAAAAGAAAAGTCGCCCTTCACGTGACCTTCCCCAGATTCTGTATTGTCTAAACTTCCTTTTCCTCCGTTTTAGGATCGCTATGGCTCCTACTGAAAGGACTGCATGATTCGGACAGGAAAGGAAATGACATCAAACACACTGCTGACTGGACCAGTCTCTGTTTTCCTCTCCTGTGTTTACACGAAACATGGAGAGAGAAAGCAGAGGAAGAAGAGGAAGAGAGAAAAAAAAAAAAAAGAAGAGCGACAGGATGACCCAGAAGCGATCTGCCCCAGATCTTTATCGATTTTCAGACCCTCCCTCCCGACTGACAGTATTTTAGTCTTTCTTTTTGGGTGTGTGATTTTATTTTCTGATAACATGAGCACTGAGAGGTGTAGAAAGAGTGTTTTTGTTCCGAGCCGCAGTGCTTCCTGTTGAAACTAACCGAGTCCTGTTTTTTATGCCATTTACTGGTCTGAGATTTCAAATAGTTATTGATAAAGAAAGTATTCTCTATGAAATGAAATGTATAACCAAACTTATTCTTAGCGCCACCATGTTCTCATGGCTTTTTTTTTTTTGTTTGTTTTTGTATTTAAACGAGATCATGTTCTACCTGAACATTGCAGTTAGAAAGGGAAGCGAGCTGGCTGAGACTCCTAACAATCAAACGACCCTTTGGTCGTCCTGCTCCACCAATCTGACGGAGCCGTCAGCCGGAGGCGATTCTGGGAGTTTGATTGGCTGAGAGAGACCTTTCGACCTTTTCTCAGGGTAGCTTAAGGTTGGTCGGTTCTGCGTAGTTTGAGATTTTCGCTCAGCCGTGGTTCAACCCTGACGTGCAATATGTTTGGGATGCGGCGGCAGGACCCCTCCCTCTGCTAGTGGAGGTTTTCTCGAGCGAACAGAAACCACTTTGAGAAATGTTTGTGTTGTCGTGCTGTTCCTCCGGCATGTCCGTGCAGGCATTTGCCCAAAAATATTCCTCCCGAAACCTCAAGTCGCACTTCCAGTTTTCCACCCACGGTTAAAAGAAGCGAGACTGCTGGGCGCAGGGTCACAGACTGCTGTATGCAAAAGTTTGCCCCGGATAACAGTGCTAAGAACACACCTTTTCTGCGGTTATTTTTATTGGCAGTAAAACAATAGCATCTCATTTGGTTTCTTAAGTAGAAATTGTGCGCTTAGATGCACACAAGTGCAGTATTGTTTGGCCGTGTAATCTGATTGGGCCGTTTCGAACTTTTGTGTACAAATGTCTGTATTTTGAATGCAGAACATAAAGCGTTCCTAGGAAACGGTATCGATCTCGCCATGCTCTGCCCACAACTGCTCTTGCTTGTAACCTCAGTTGTCAGTTGAGACTGGGTCAGATCAGCAGAACGAGACCCTGTAGTGTCGCTCCATCAGTTTAAAATGCAACTATCAAGCTGATTGACAGAAAGCAGACACCTGCCAGTAGATCATGAAATGGAAAAACACACACACACACACACACATCCCTTCTCACAACATATTTACTCATTGAATGGAATGGCCCGGTGTGCACCATGGCAACCCTCTCTACATCTGTAGGCGGAGCATGGAAAACGAGATGCATTAAATCAGATAAAATTTCCCTTTTTAAACGTCCCAGCTCCCACGGGCCGTCTTCATCACATGCCCGGACTACGGGCTCTAAAGAGGTGTGTTCTCCCCTCTTTGGATCAATGAGTTGAAGTGGGGGACGTGTACCCTTTTTCATTTTTCGGCACCTTCACGTCCTCCTAGAGCAGTCTGCCTGCCCCCTTTGTGCCCCAGTGCAAAGAAACGAAAGCTGATCATTTGACGTTATTTATTGTAGACTGCTGAAATGAAAATGGAGTTTTATGTAAATAAAGGTTGACATGCCCCCCAAAACCATGTTCTTGGCTCACTAAAAAAAAAAAAACAAAAACAAATGTGCATGAAGTGATTTCCTGTAAAAGCTTTGTGCGAAACAAAGGTGATGCTCAGAAACACCAAACGTGTAAAATAAAGGAAATAAAGTGACCCCATGGAAAAGAGTCGGCCCTTTCAGTGGAGGATTTGCATCTGTTCTCTGGCGAACGCGTTGAGCGAGGCAACCCCTCCGATCGTCGACGTTACAACCTGCGATTAAACCTCATTCCCTGATCATAGCTTGCACTCGGCAGTGGTCAGAACCCTCTGATCACAGATCATATGTGAGGAAGTCAGTCCTCACGCTGCAGTGTGGAGAGAGGAAGATACAAAAACTGGATTTTAAACACTAAGAAAGCCCTTTTAAATAATTTTTATCAGTAAGAACACAATTAAAAAACTATTCTTGCCATGGTCACAAAAACAAGGCATTATAGGGAAATTCCACCAATTTTTCCAAATTTCTGCCTCACAAATTAGGATGTTAACGGGAAACCGAGTCAGCCGTGGTGAATTGAGCATGAAATCTGCCTCTAAAAGCCCTTCAAAGAAAGTGCATGAAATCAGTGTGAACGGTTTTATTTGTTCTTAAAGGAGTTCAACCGTGACCTCATACCTTTATGGCGGAGGGATACGTGGAGGGTGTCGTGCGGTAGAATAGATCTGAGATCGGCGGGTCTGAGAGTGCAAGTTTCTCTACACTGAGCCCTAAATCTTCTCTAAATGCCTTTCACGTCACAACTCATTTTCGAAAAGGAGTAAAAACCCCGTGTTGTTCATTATTGCGATCATTTTGGGCCGCTTCTCTTGGTCCGTTCAAATATTCACACAAAGCAAAGAGCAACAAGCGTTCAAAACACCACAGACTATATTTGGTGGTCAGCCACAAATGTGGAGGTTGGATTGAAGGTGGAAAGCCATGTTCTTAAGAACGTCATTTCATTCGACTCCCGTTCCACCTACGATCGAACCAAGCGAGCTGAAATCTCTGCAAACGACGGCTTACGCATTTTCTCCCTGCAGACACGTAGCGCAGAGTTTATCGCGATTCAGACTCTTCGGTCTGGTTGCAGGCATGGCTCTGGAGAAGCACGTTTTTGGGAACGGATTAAGCAGAATTAGTTAATCCAGGCGTACTGGAAAAAGTTGTTTTCCTCCCATAGTCTGCATCGCTCCACTAATGGGCTTTCTTTCACAGAGAGTTTCTCATCCAGGAGGGCAAACTGTGAGGGGAACTCTTTCCACTCCTCTGGCATCTTACCTGCAACGAGAAAAAAAATCAGAGCTTGAGCTTCTTCAAATATTCCTTTTCCTTTCATTCTTCATCCTTCATGTATTAGTTTGCTTTATTTGCCTTTATTCTAAACGACTCATAATAAAATTCCTTTATATATAATTGGTTTATTAATTTGTCTACGTTTTCCTTTATATTCCTGGAGGAGGTTCTTCTCTGTACTTCATGTTTGATAAAGTCCAAGTGCTCACCTTCTTTGGCGAAGTGAATGAAGTATCTGGTGATCACTTCTTTGAAAGCTTTATCTGCAGAGGTAAGGCTCCCCAGTGCCATCTCAAGGCCGCTGAAGAACGCAAGGCTGTCCAGTAGATGAAAGGAAAAGTGGCTGGAGGAAAGCAGCAAGGAAGTGAAATTGACAGCTTTGGACGGAGTGTAGGTCACCAAGTAACGGTACACAGGACTTTTCAGAGCTTCTGCAAATCACAGAGACCAAAGTGAGAAGTTCATGAGTTGAACTCAACCGTCCCACATGTGAGCTCTCAAGAACAAGAACCTGCATTTATAATTCTTTGATATACATCATAACAGCAACAGTTTGGCCAAATGTATACACTTCCCAGATAGTCAGCATGAAGACACTTCAGTGTCCAAGCTCCTTCTGCACTATTAAGGTAACAAAAGATGGACGTCTATGGCCGCTCATTAATATCACTGCTTCATAACAAATGAACGAGCATATTTTTTTAAGAGTTCAAACTGTATATATATACACAGTTTCTATATATACTGCGATGGGCTGGCGACCTGTCCAGGGTGTGTCCCCCGTCCTTCGCCCTGTGTGAGCTGGGATGGACTCCAGCACCCCTGACCCCGACCCCGCTTGGGACAAGTGGCAGATAATGACTGACTGACTGACTAATTATATATATATATATATAAAAATAAATAATGTCAGACTGCTATACAATAGTAGGACCCTTTCTGAAGTCTAAATCTGTCAATATTTCTAGGATACTCAATTTCAGGAACCACATGAGCAAGTCAAACACATCTCGGCTGATGGGCAACATTAATGATGAACAGGAAACAGTAAAATCGCCCAGTGATTAAAACGTAAGGAACAACTGTAAGGAGAGGGGTAGCTCTGGACCTGCGGCTCGCTTGGCCAGGTCGTTGTTGGGACAGGTGACCCTCATATCGGACACCAGTGTGGTGTAGAGCCTTTCTGGACAGCGGTCATTGATTGGGCAAGGAGCCAAGCTGTTGTAAAGCCTCAGAGCCTCGGACGCGACGGAATCTCCAAAAGGGCTCAATTTCTCTGTGAGAGATGAGAGAATGAAAGTGAAAGTGACTGTCATTGAACCAGCACAGCACACAGTAAGGCAGCGAAATGACTCCTCTGCATTTTACCCACACACACCGTGTGGCAGGTGGCAGCCATATCCAGCACCCGGAGAGCAGTGTTGGGGACAACACCTTGCTCAAGGGTACATCGGGGCAGCATACGGTTCTGGGATTCGAACCCATGATCATCTGATCCTGGGGCCTAGTCCCTGAACATTAGACCACTGCTGCCTCATATTTAGCTAACAGATATAGTAGTATTGCATGTTGTTATTACAATGTAATAGTGCTGCAGAAGGGCCTAGTTTATTACAGCGATACTGGAATCGGTACTTCAGCAGAACAGTGTAGCAGTAATACTCCTCTAGTAATATCATACCTCTTACAAACCACTGGTAGTCATCCCAAGTCCATTTGGAAATGTTCTTCTGAGTGGGACTGGAGATGGGAAAAATACATTTTTAAACAATTTATTTAACATTGTTCTTTTGTATATGTATGTAATTTATATGTATATAATGCTGGTAACGGGATTACTATCCTGTTACGTTTACCTGAATTCGACTTCTTGTGCTGTTGTTCCGACCACAAAGGGAACATCGTTATAAAAGGCAACTTTCGTCCAGGCTTCAAACGGAGGAACAGTGAGAACGTGACCATCCACAACTGCTATTGGACCGTAGAAGTGGTCCTTAATTGGAATGTCAGTCATGCCGTCTCCTGCCCATGATGGATACTCCTGCCATGGAATGGCCTAAATAGTGTGAAGCAGAAAGGACGTAATTAAATCAGGGATAAGACCAGCTTGATGTCATTTAATAGAAATGGCTTCTTTGAAACAAATACAAACCATGAAGTGGAAGTGAAAGTGACTGTCATTGTGAAACAGCACAGCACACAGTGAACCACAAGGAAGTCATCCTCTGTATTTTAGCCACACACTCTGTACAGCAGTGGGCATATCCAGCATCTGGCGAGCAGTGTTGGGGACAGTACCATGCTCAAGGGTACATCAGGAAGTCATTGCCGCAGTGACTGGAAACAAGTATCCCTGCACTTTGTTTTTGGTGCGCAACACTGATTGTGTTTGCGGCTGATAGAGTTTAGAGACTAATCCCCAGGACTGGAAGGTCATGGGTTTGAATCCCAGGCCAGTAAGTTGACCTTGAGCAAGGTACCATCGCCATCAGTGCTCCCAGTGAATATGGCCACATGTGTGTGGGTTAAAGGATGTACACTGTACGCTGTGTTGCACAATGACCATCAGTCACTTTCACTTCACAGGGGTGGGAGGTATGAGGCAGTTGGTGAACAGACCTCTAATCCCACGGTGAAGTATGGTGGTGGGAGCATCATGGCATGAGTTTTTTAGCACAAAAGGGTAAATCTGTAGTGAAGCCTTACTTGGTGTTCCAGTAGATTATTAATAAATGACAAAGATGAGAGCACATTCTTTCCTTCCACTAAATGTCAAGATCTGATTTGTGGAGTAGAACCGGTTATTTAAGAAAAGCAATCAAATGAATCATTAATAGTTACATTTCAATTGAAATACTTGCTAAAGAACAACACTAGCTAGTTTTATAGCTCCATCTCCAAGCACACCTGAACCAGGTAACTAATCCAGGATCCCAGAGTGCTTTGCAGGTTATTTACTTCCACGCTGTTTCTTTAGATGGTAACGATGACGTCAATGACACTTTGAACTGGATTAGCACTGGGTTTTACTCTCCAGTTCATCAATAAAACTAGTAATCTGCCTAGTGCTGATAAATAAAATGCACCGATTAGATGGACGTCTCATACTGGAGACTGTCTTGTGAAGGTCAGGTAGGAAGTTGTGAACTCACCTGCAGGACCTTGGTTACGTGCAGGTTTCGAAGGCAAGCAGCATCCTTGCACCCTGTCTTTTTGAGGAACACAAGGTTGTCTCTCTCCGCTCTCTCCAGAGTGGAGTTGTACACGTATGAGCCGCTCATGTCAATCGCACGATGGAACAGGCCCTCTGCTAGTTTTGACATCATCAGCGTCCACACTGATGTTCCTCCTAAGAATACAAGGATCTTCTTAATGACACACCAACCCCGCAGCAGGGTGACGTAACGGACCCCCATGAGTACACTGCAATATGGTGCATGATATCTCAACATCTGTGGGAGTTTGGATGATTCAGTTGGTGAATCTCTCTAACCCCAGCAGCACTACACTCACTGTGAGGACGGAGGTGAAACATCATGATCTGATCTTTTAGGCCAACGTGTTGATGAAGGAGTGATGCAGCAAGAGATATTATGGGAGATATTAGCACGATCAAGCAAGATAGTGGAGAAAATAGATGTTTCCACAAGATAACTCTGGGGGCCAAGTGGTTGGAGAGCAGCCCCCATAATCAGAAGGTTGAAGGTTCGGGTTCCCAACACTGCTTCCCAGGCGCTGGATGTATGACTGTACTATTAAGTATCAACGGAAACCACATATAAAGGCAGTTAATTCTACTATCACACCCAATTCACACACACACACACACACACCCACCTTCCAGCCACAGCATTAAAACCACTAACATGGTTAGTGAAAGTGAAAGTGACTTGTCACTGTGAAGTAACGGCACAGCACACGATATTCTTTCTCTGCATTTAAACCATGTACAGTACTGTGCAAAAGTTTTAGGCAGGTGTGGAAAAAATGCTGTAAACAAAGAACGCTTTCAGAAATATAAATAATGATTGCTTATTTTTATCAATTTACAAAATGCAAAGTGAGCGAACAAAAGAAAAATCTAAATCAGATCAATATCTGGTGTTTCTACCTTTTACCTTCAGAGCAGCATCAGTTCTTCTGGCCCCACAGAGCCCTGATCTCCACATCATCCAGTGTGTCTGGATCACATGAAGAGACAGAAGAATGTGAGGAAGCTACATCCACAGAAGATCTGTGCTCAGTTCTCCAAGATGTTTGGAACGACCTATTGGCCGAGTTCCTTCAAAAACCGTGTGCAGGTGTACCTAGAAGAACTGATGCTGTTTTGAAGGCAAAGGGTGGTCACACCAAATATTGATTTGATTTAGATTCTCTTTTGTACATTCACTGCATTTTGTCGATTGATGAAAATAAATGATGAACACTTCCATTTCTGAAAGCGTTCTGATTACAGCATTTTTTCACACCTGCCTAAAACTTTTGCACAGTACTGTACACAGAGCAGCAGTGTCCAGTGCTTCCTTTCTCAAGGACACCTGAGGGTATTCTACTGATCTGGGACTCGGTGGTCTAGTGGTTAGGGAGTTGGGCCTAGAATCAGAGGGTCATGGATTCAAATCCCAGGCCAGTAGGTTGCCTTGAGGTACCCTTGAGCAAGATACCGTTCCCGTCACTGCTCCCAGGGCGCTTTCCCCCTGCTGCACGCGTGCGGTTCACTGCGTGCCGTGCTGTCTTCACAATGGCAATTAGTCACTTTCACTTCAAGCGTGAACTTCGGGACAGGACAGTAGTTTGACTTCATGTGCTAGAACATCTAAACAAATACAAAAAGGTCAACTGTGTGTGTAAATATGCAAATTATTATTTATTTATTTTACCTGAGCTCTGGCCAAATATGGTGACTTTCCCGGGGTCTCCACCGAACACGTGGATGTTTTTTTGAACCCAATGAAGAACTTGAATTTGGTCCAAGAAGCCATAGTTCCCTGCGTTCAGAGTGAAGAGCGTTCAGGCGTCATTACACAGATCTACATTCTCACACTTCTGTCGGTATCTTCACTACCAAGGCAAGCATCGCAAAAGTGTTTTTTTTTTTTTTTTATATTTGAATTCTAAATGTAATGCACGGCAGCCAATGGGCACTCTTTTTAGATTATTATTATTACAGCCTTACAATGATCACGTTTAACTCTATGATGGATTATATTGGTCAATATCAGATATGATGTAATTAACAAACATCATGATTAAACAATTGCAGCCCTCTGATTTGAAAACTGCTCTTTAAAATATAGAAACGATGAATTGGTCAATCCTGGAGGTTGCTTGCTTTTGTGCTGGTCTATTTTGCTGGCAGTGCTTTTCATCTGCTTACATAACATGCATGAAAACATGTAAAAATGATAAGAAGTCTGGAGCTATTGGTGTAAATGTTTCCCCTGAAACCTAATGACTCATCCAGTGTGGACATTTGCAGAGCTTTAATGTGAGTGGACAAGGGTTAAGGTCAGGGTTAGGATGGACAGCTTCCCTGAGCAGTTTGGACATTACATGCTGACCCAATCGGACAGCTCCGCCGGAGCGACTGACCTGAGGTATTGGTGAGTGAGCCCTCTCTCAGTATCTCCAGGGCCATGAAGCCAAAGGCATTGAGCCTGTAGTTGAAACTGACAAAGACGGTTTGTGTTTTGGCCGCGAGCTCTTCTGTGGGAGAGTAGCCTTCCACCTGCCCGCTCTGCATGTTTAAATACCCTCCATGGATCCACACCATCACGGGCAAGGGCTCGGCAGGCTGCAGGCTGGGTGTGAACACACTCAAATGGAGGCAATCCTCTTTACCGGTCACAGAACCATCTTTTTGGAGAGGCTGGACCTGTGCGCAGACGCTGCGGGCGTGGGTGGCATCATAGACACCCTGCCAACACTTGCCAGCATCCTTGAGATCTTCTGGAGGCTTCCACCGGCGTTCGCCCACAGGTGGGACAGCGTACGGGATGCCCTTGAAAGAATACGCTCCACTCTTCCAGCGCCCACGCAGAAAACCACAGCCGGTGACCACCTGTGTGAAGCCTGGGGGCGGAGTCTGGGCCACGTAAGCCAGATATCCAGCGAGAGCAAGTAAAGCCAGCACTCCACAGGCTATTAGAAACATGCATCTCTTTGACAGCACCAGAAACAGGCTGACGTAGTGACGTCGGACATACTGGATCTCCTCCTGGTCCTCGTCCTGCACTAGGTAACGGTACTCGTTCCTGGCAGGGACCTCAAAGGCGTCCTCATTCATCTCCTATCCGAGAAACAAATATGGAGGAAAAGAGAAGAGAAGGAGCGATTAACATAGATCTGCAGTCCATTTAACAGGTTCTAGATTCCAGTGTGGGAACAATTTCTTGAAACACGTCATCATTTTGGACTGTTTAGGCCATTTTTTCATAAAAAAACAAACAAACAAAAAAAAAACGTTCAGGATGAAGAAAGCTGAGTATTCTTTCTAATAAATTGGAACTGGGGGGTTCAGAACTCCTCAAGCTAATCTGATAAGCAGGTTCAGGAAAAGAAAGGTCTATTTCAGAAGGAAGACGTTGGCTCACAGCTGACACACTAACGCAGTGTGAACGTCAGGTCAGGGTCAAGCAGGCCACGGAAGGGCTGCTCTGAGCACACAGATCTTCAGAAATAGGACTTTTCTGGAGAAACAACAGCTTATTGGATTGCGTGCAATAGAGGCAAGAGTCTGCCGCTCCAAACCACGATTATAAATATACAGATTACTTTTTATGTAGAAAAAAAAAAAAAAAAAAAAAGAGGAAAAAAGTAGCAGTTCAAAAACAGATATTCCTCTTTTATTTCCTCGATGAGAGACAGTAAAGCAACATGATCTCGGTTCAAGTTTATGTGCATTAAGACCAAAAGGAGCCCGTTTCAAATTCAACTTTGTGATGTCACAAAAATCAAAATGCATTTACATATCACCGCCGACTCAGCCTATAGCAGCTTAGCTGCGTGCCAACTTTTAAGGAGGGTTTGACCAATCGGAAGAGAGATCATTTACATGCATCAGTCCTACAAGCAGAGAGAGGTTATAAGAAGTGACCTTTAGTGCACCGGGCGTATTTAGATTCACTTTCTGTCACAAAAAAGTGGAATTAAAGCCAAAAAAGGAACGAGGAACTAAATGTTCATGATCGGTAAAATGTGAGTAAAGTGCTTGCTCACAGATATCTTTTTTTTCCAGAGCAGAAGTAAAAGTCTTTTGAAAAACAAATCCATCCAAGGAGTTTCAGATTTAGTCTTTTGACTAAAATAAAGATTTGTTTTAATCATATTTCTGCCATAATTCTCTCACTACATGTATTAGTGTTGAAATGGGGACAGCATGGTTTGCAGTGTGTCTTCGGAGTGTGAAGGTTGTTGGTTCGATTACCAGCCTGGGTCCCTCTCGGTAAGTCCCCAGGTCTGTAGGAGTCAGGTGGAATGGAGGTGCAAAACTGTCCCCTAGGAGTGTCTGCGTGTCCTGTGATAGACTGGGCTAAACATTCCCCCTATAAGCGCTGGGATAGGCCAGAATAAGAAAAATGGATGGATTGAAATGAATGAAACTGTCTTCCCAGCTGGAAAATGTCCAAAGTGACCCCTATGTCTCATTTTTCAGATATCACTCATGACGGTGGGACGGTGCTCCCTCCTGCATGCAAAAAACGGTTGAGGATTGGTGTAAGGAGTATGACCCTGCAGCGGTCTAGCATTTAAGGACGGAGTCTGATGATCAGAGGTCGTGGGGTCGCGTCCCAGACTAGTAGGTTGCCTTGAAGCACCCTTGAGCAAGGTATCGTCCCAACGCTGCTCCCCAGTGCTGGATGTATGGCTGCCCCTGCTGCCCTGTGTGTGGGTGAAATGCAGAGGTGTGGTGTCTTCAGAATGACAGAATGTCTCTTTAAATGTCCTTCATCGGACCTAAAGGATCTGTTAAAGTCTTGCTCCAGAAACAACACTTTCACATGGACTCCCTGCCAGAGCAGGACAAAGGGGGACGGGACGGGACAGGACAGGACAGGACAGGGTGTTCGGTGTGGAGCTGCTCTGACGCAGGAAAGAGGACAGTCCTCACTGCGCATGGCAGCTTCACTGTTTTATAAACACACGATCTGAACAGCAGCAAGAGGAAACAATGTTTCCAGTTCTCATGCAGAAACAAACACACACTGATCAAACTTACTAAAGCGCAACAACAGAGCCACACACACACACACACACACACACACACGCACACAGAGCCACACACACACACACACACACACACACACCCCAAACTTACTAAAGCGCAACAACAGAGCCACACACACACACACACCCCAAACTTACTAAAGCGCAACAGAGCCACACACACACACACACAAACTTACTAGCAAATAACAGAGCCACACACACACACACACAGAGCCACACACACACACCCTAAACTTACTAAATAGCAAATAACAGAGCCACACACACACACACACCCCAAACTTACTAAAGCGCAACAACAGAGCCACACACACACACCAAACTTACTAAAGCGCAACAACAGAGCCACACACACCCTCCAAACTTACTAAAGCGCAACAACAGAGCCACACACACACACACAGAGATCAAACTTGCTGAAGCGCAACAACAGAGACACACACACACACACACACACACACACACACACACACAGACTAAACTCAAGGAAGCGCACAACAGAGACACACACACACACTCTGGACCAAACTTACTAGCGCAACAACAGAGACACACACACACACACACACACACACACACACACACACACCTACACCCTAAACTACTTAAAGCAACAACAGAGCCACACACACACACACACAGAGATCAAACTTATTAAAGCTACAACAACACAGAGCTTCTCACACACACACACTCTGACTAAACTTCTTAATAAAGCGCAAATAAATAGAGACACACACACACACACACACACACACACACCTGGACCAAACTTACTAGCGCAACAACAGAGAGACACACACACACACACACACACACCCACCCCAAACTTACTAGCGCGAACAACAGAGCCTACACACACACACACACACACACGCTGGGCCGCACACACACACACACACACACACACACACACACACACACACACACATGCCACACACACACACACATGACCCTAAACTTACTAGAAGCGAACAACAGAGACACACACACACACACACACACACACACACCCCAAACTTACTAAAGCGCAACAACAGAGCCACACACACACACACACACACACACACACACACACACCCTAAACTACTAAAGCCAAGAACAACAGAGCCACACACACACACACACACACACACACACACGCACATCAAGACACAGAGATCAAACTTGCTAAAGCGCAACAACAGAGACACACACACACACACACACACCCACCCCAAACTTACTAAAGCGCAACAACAGAGCCACACACACACACACACACCCACCCCAAACTTGCTAAAGCGCAACAACAGAGACACACACACACACACACACACCCACCCCAAACTTACTAAAGCGCAACAACAGAGCCACACACACACACACACGCGCACACACACACACACACACACACACACACACCCCAAAACTACAAAGGCAACAACAGAGAGACACACACACACACACACACACACACACACACACACCAAACTTACTAAAGCGCAACAACAGAGACACACACACACACACACACACACACACACACACCCCAAATCTTACTTACATAAAGGCAAACAACAGAGACACACACACACACACACACACACACACACACACACACCCAAACTTACTAAAGCGCAAATAACAGAGCCACACACGTACACACACACACACACACACACACACACACCCCTAAATCATTTTCAAAGGCAACAATGTGAGCCACATACACACACACACACACACACACACACATTTGCACACACACACACGCACAGATCAAACCCACAAAGCGCAACAACAGAGCCATACACACACACACACACACACACACACACACCCACCCCAACTTATACTAAAGGCAACAACAGAGCCAGCCACATTAGCCACACACACGCACGCACACACACACACACACACACACACACACACCCCAAACTTACTAAAGCGCAACAACAGAGACACACACACACACACACACACACACACACCCCAAACTTACTAAAGGCAAATAACAGACACACACACACACACACACACACACACACACACCCCAAACTTACTAAAGCGCAAATAACAGAGACACACACACACACACACACACACACACACCCCAAACTTACTAAAGCGCAACAACAGACACAACACACACACACACACACACACACACCCCAAACTTACTAAAGCGCAACAACAGAGACACACACACACACACACACACGGGAAAGTCTCACTCCTGGACTGTCTGTGGTCCAGAAGAGGCTGATATGAAAGCTGAACTCTGAGATGAGCTGGACTTACCCGATCTGTCTGTCTGTCTGTCTGTTTCTCTGTCTGCGAAACTCTCCTCTCAACTCTCTGCAGTCTGGAAGGAAAGATGGCTGCGTTTAAACAAAAGCAGCCAAACTGCTGGGGGGGGGGGTTTAAAGTAGGGCGGACTCCATCTCAGTCTGCTTCCTTCAAAACTATTTAAAGACACATTCATTCCAGTGTTTTTATATTCATTAGAAGAAATAAAAATGACAGACAATACAAGTGGTAGTAGTGTTGGTCATAATAATAATAATAAGTAGTAAAAGTTACGTAATAAAAATAATTGCAGCAGCAGCAATAATAATAATAATAATAATAATAATAATAATTCTACTACTAATAATAATCCTTCCCTCTGTACAGTAATGTTCTGCTGTGAAGGTTAGTATTAGGATCAGGAAGAGAGGGAGGATTCGGTTTAGCTTTTAAAATAGTTTAGGCCGTTCGTTAATTTTTTTTATTATTTGTGGTGTGAAATGTGGACAATCAGCTCTGACATCCTTCCACATGACGAGGACGGAGTGGAGCCTCTCACAGTGGGACAGGAAGAAGGTGAGTTAGGCCAAGGCCAGTGGTGGCCTAGCGTTTAGGGACTAGGCCCCAGGATCAAAAGGTTGCGGGTTCTAATCCTTTGCCAGTAGGTTGCCCTGAGGAACCCTTCAGCAAGGTACCGTCCCCATCACTGCTCTCTGGGTGCTTTTTGGCTGCGTTTGTGTGTGGGTAAAATGCAGAGGTGTAATTGCAGTGTGCTGTGCCATGTACTCAATATACACAATAGTCACTTTCACTTACAACATCTTTATGTCTTCTCGCTTTGAAGCTGTTTGTCTCATAAGAACTTCAGTGAAATGTATCCCTGTGATCGATATTACAGCCTATCATGCATAAATGATTTTTCTAATCATTATTATTATTTTTATTTTTTACTCATTAAGTGAACACTTTTATCCAAAGTGAATTACAAGCCTTTAGGCTGGAGTCCAATAAGAGCTTTACATGACCATTAAATGTCACTTAAAGTGAAATAGTGTACATTTATAACATTAAAACGTTAAAAGTGTATAAAAAGTGCAGCGCAGACGTTGAGTGAGAGGGGTGTTGAGTCGGTGGTGAAAGATGGAGGGTATGTTAGAGTGTTAGGAGAGGAGGAGGTTTTGGAAGAGATGAGTCTTCTGGTTGAGAGGGACACCCGTTTGCAGTATTTGGCTCGTTCCACCATCGGAGAACCAACGATGAGAACACTCTGGGTTGAGATAATGTCCCTTAGAAAAACATAATGAAAAACTTGAATTGATTATTCTTACGAGAACATTAAACTGAAAACTTGTATAGATACAGAAGTTATGGTCTCCTGTCCACAGGTGGAACGTTTCTCCTGTAGTGCTCAGTTCTGCACCTCAGTGACTCTTTAACTGACCACACTACAGTGACCAGTCAGGGAGACAAGCATGGGGTCCCGGAGGCTCTTCATCCTCCTCTGAGACGTCTCCGGTTCCGTCCCCTGAATCGAACCTTCCTGATCAGGCGTGAGAGATCAGTTTTGTTCTTTTACGCACAAAGAAAAATACAAACTTATAAAACTACGCAGATAATGTAATTATAAAGTTCTCTCTCACTCATTTTCTGAGCCACTTGTCCTAATAAGGGTGGTGGGAGGTGCAGGAGCCTATCCCAGCTCTCGCTAAAGGCAGGGACACACCCTCAACAGGTCGCCAGTTCATTGAAGGACAGATACACAAACACACACACCTAGGGGGCAATTTAGCATCTCCAATCCACCTGACGTCTTTGGGCGGTGGGAGGAAACTGGGGTTGGTGGGGTTCTTGCTCTGAGGTACCCTTGAGAAGGATAACGTCCCCATCACTGCTCCATGGGTGCCGAATATGGCTGCCCACTGCTCCACGGTGTGTGGGTTAAAAGCAGAGGTTGCATTTCATTGTGTCTCACAATGACACATAGTCACTTTCACCACATATTAGCTGCTACAGCCATGTGCAACAGTTCTGGCCCGATTCACTCTTTCATTATCCTTCACTCATCTACTCATCAGCCGTCCATCCTGCATAGGGGTTGCGGGTGATGCTTATGAAAGTGAAAGTAGTAAAGCACTCCGTGAACCTCTGCGTTTCACCCATGCAAACACCGTGCAGTGCAGCTATTGAAAGCACCCGGGGAGCAGTGACAGGGACGGTACCTTGCCTCAGGGCAATCGAACCCACAATCTTCTGATGCAGGGGCGACTCCCTAACCACTAGGCCACCGCTGCCCCATTATATATATAAGATTCAGCGATTAGAATCACTGAAGACGGTTTAAGCCGCTTTTAAGGGAAAAAAAATACGTCTTCCTTCGATCCTGAAGTCTAAATCATCTTCTCAAACGTCTTCCCAGCAGATCTTCAGTGACCCTGACAAACAGAGAAGGCCTGCATTTCATTTGTACGTGGTCAGTGCAGATAAGAAGAACTTATACAACAGTTACTGCACTTTTTTGAAGGAACTGAACCGAACAGGAGGGATAAACGGCCCCCTTTAGCCCATTTTTGATCTATTTTTAGTCTCCACGGTTCCATCCATTCAGCACCACTGATGCCGTTTCAACTTTGGGCTTTAAAGAGCTTTGACAGAACACTCGGAAGCACGAACGTCTTTATCTCACTTGCTGATTTATTAAACGTATAAAGGCGTGTACAAAATCCTTCCTTTTCTCACATCTGATTCCAGCAGGGTCTCTTATTTTGAACCACCCTGATTGAAATCTCCCACATGATCAGCCATGCCGGTCAATTTTCACCCAATTACTGAAACGAGCGTCGATTTCACACAGTGAAAAAGTCTTTAAATCATTGCTTACAGTGCTGGTTGCTTTTGGACTGATTAGGGCCGCATAGAATGACAAGGTTTCTCATCCGCCACAGAGCTCCTGTTGAGTCAGAGCTGAACCACCATCATGACAGATGTTTCTTAAAGTTTCTCCAGTACGATCCAATATCTGCAGAACGACGTGAGCCGTTCAGAGTTGGAGGACTCTTTCCGGATTATTCACAGTGATAGGAACCAGACATCCAAAGCATTTAACACACCCTCTCATATGCGGCGGCTAGGAATACACATCCATGCACTCGGGATTAAAGGTGCCCTCATATTACGCTATTTTTTAAGGTGGAATGACTCCATGCAGCCCAGCCCGACTCCAGGTTACTTTAAAACATGTTTGTCAAAAGGTACAAATCCCCCCCCTTTCCCATGGGAACATATTTAAGGTACAAAACTGGACCATGTTGTTCTTTGAGGGAACATTTTAGTTGTTCATAACTTAGTATCCACACAGATCCTGTTCAACACAGAGCTGCACAAGCCAAAATATATTTCAGTCAATCATTCATGGAGGAAGGAGGAACATGCAGAACATTTTCAGGCAAAATATTCTCCCCACCATTTCACCATCCGCGGTCTTCTAGATCATTTCTCAGGCACGTGCAGGCTCGGTGGTGGCCGTGGGGAGGAAACAAAATGACTGGATTTGGTTTTTAGGCCAGTGGTTCCCAACCCTCGTCCTGGTCTTGGGTTATAGCCAGAACGTTGGAGGAAGTTTGGGAACATCTGGTTCGTATCGCCATGTAAAGAAATCTGAAAAACCGCCCCCAGAATGAATCATCTAAAATCAAACCACCCTGAATGAGCCTCAACTGTGCCGAAATTTGGAAAAATCCGTGGAATTTCTTCTAATTAAGCTAAAGCGGAGAGGAGCGAAGCTAATAGATGCAATTAATGTCGGAAGGCAAACACAAGGTGTTAAATGTGGCACAGACGAAGGCAAAAATTATTATTTCACAAACGAGGCAGAAATTGGCGTAGATGCAGGAAGCATTAAAACAGGCCCTAGCTAACGAGAACAATTATTCACCGCATCACTATCTCGGCAATTTACGGAAAGTGACCGTTCAATCATACTAGCTAAACAAACCGAAATAACCGTGTGCCCAATCACAGAACGGAGATGAGCGCAGTCTGCCTCCCACGTCGACTGCGCCTCTCCGACTCGCACATTATCGCATTCATGCTCTGGAACAGGTGGGTGGCTTTTCAGCAGAGGTAATGGCTCCTGCACGTGCGCTGGTCCTCATGACCTTCAGCCCGTTCTCTTCAGCTTCAGCCCCAGTTATAAAAGTAGATCTTCTGCCAGATGGGCAAGTATTCCATCAGTGGACCTGAGCACAGATGAAATGGACAAAATTACGCCATTAAGTTTGGAACCCTGTAAGCACCCGAGCAGAAAAAAGGGAACGTCGCCTGCTTACGTGCAACCAGACCCACTCCAGGGACGTAATCGGCCAGTAAGCGGAGCAGAAAGAGGATCTTCGTCCTGTGGTGGCAGAGAGATAAATGGGAACGAAACAGAAAATGTTGAAACATGTTAACCCTTTAGGCCGTGGCTATGTTTGCCTTTTAATCTACTCGTCTACGTGCTGCGTCTACGTGACCCGGTCATTCGGCCAGCGTGCGATATTTTATTATGAACAGACAAAAAACAGGGCCTGTTCATTTTGCTACCCAAAAGAAGTAACATGTACGGTCTAAAGATCGTCTACGCTGTGTGGGGGGGCCTTGAACACACCTTTTAGGCAAATAAAAAAAAGTTTCATTTTGTGATTGACCTGTATATGTTGCGTTTTGTTTCCCTAAAATAATTTTTTTTAAGCAACATTTTTTAGTCCACATTTTTGCTTTTGACTCTGAACATTTAACCTTTAATAAAAAATGACTTGTTTTCCAATATTTTGGCTTTGTCAGTCATAACGATGAGTAACTTCCCAAGGATTTGGGGTTAGAACACCAGAATAAAGAGCTATTCTGTTAAACCACGATTATTTTTACAATAATTACATTTATAGCGGGCAAAATTTGATACATGGCATGAAATGGGAATAATTTTTTTTTTTTTTAAAGCACATTTTTGACGCGGAAATGGGCTTCCACTTTGTTAGATGACGTTAACATATCAGCAGAATGTGGTTCATGATAATCTTTAACCGGTGGAAGGTTAAAAAGGTGGTTGGGATTTACACGAAGTGTCTGACCGAAAATATAATACAGACCAGAGGGGTCAAGCTCAGTTCCTGTCGGGCCATAATGCTAAACTTGAGCAAAACGGCACTTACTCGGAGTATCTGTCATAGAAAGGCGAGCGGAGCAGGTAGTACAGCAGGAGGAAGGTTCTCCTCCTCATCTCTGCTCTCTCCCTGCGGTTCAGAGTCTTTGTAGCATCATTCAACAGACTGAAACTGGCCCCGAAGAGAACACACAGCCAAGTGTTAGACTGGGTTAAAGGTTCACACAGAGAGCAGTGGAGACAGAGAATGAGTTTATCTAGAATCTGATTTAAAAAAACAGACCTGGTTATCTCCAGCAGACCAGAGATGAGCCATGGCTTCCAGGAACGTCTGCCACACAGACCCAGAGAGGCCACTGAGAGCACAGGCTGTCAAGGAGAGCTCATGATAAGAAACCTGTTTGAAAAGGCTCAGCAGCGTCTAGAGGTGGGCACGGGGTTCTTGTTATAAAAATGGAAGAACGCATTATAAGTATACACCGTATCATGGATGTGTTCAGTACTAAAGTGAAAGTGAAAGTGAAAAAGTGACAACGCTGGTCATTGCGAGGTCACAGCACAGCACAGCACACAGTGAACCACAACTAAATTGGACCTCTGCATTTAACCCATGCACTTAAACACCGTGCAGCAGGGGGCAGCTATTGAAAGCGCCCGGGGAGCAGTGATGGGGACGGTACCTTGCTCAAGGGTACCTCAGGGCAACCTACTGGTGATGGAATCGAACCCACAATCTTCCGATGCGGGGCAACTCTCTAACCACTAGGCCACCATGTTTCTGCTAAAGCACACGGCCTGCTTTCTCTCAGCTGAATCAAGACGGCAAAGGAACGATATTTTTAATCTTAAAATTGAATCATTATTTGGAGTAAAAAGGTGGGAAGTGTACTGTTATTTTACACTTAGTAAAATAACCTCTAGGCAGCGGTGGCCTAGTGGTTAGTTAGTTGCCCCAGTTCGGAAGATTGTGGGTTCGATTCCCTCACCAGTAGGTTGCCATGAGGTACCCTTGAGCAAAGTACCGTCCCTGTCACTGCTCCCTGGACACTTTCAATAGCTGCCCCCTGCTGCACATGTGTGTATGGGTGAAACGCAGAGGCTGAATTTCGTTGTTGTGCTGTAGTCACTTTCACTTTCAACTGGATAAGTAATTTGGAACGCCGCTACATTGCAGTAAAACGTTTACCGTGACTAACGACTAACTAGTCGAAGATTTGAACCCACAACTGTCCGATCCTGGGGGCCTAGTCCTTAACTAGGCCACCGCTGCGCCCCAAAAAGAGAAAGGCTTTTTTCTTCTCTCCCCCTTTTCCTAAAATGAATGTGTCCAATTTTTACCTCCCACATACATTTCGTGAGTAAAGAACAGAAGAAACATCTACCGTTTTACTAGCTTGCACTGAAAAAACACGCTTCTAGTTACAGAAACCAGGGATTCACATTGAACTTAACATTCATTCACCCACTGGGATGCCCTTCAGTGGTCAGCAGGATACGGTGCACCAGGGGGCGAGAGATGTACAGGCATTCTGCAACCGTCTCCTGTAGACCCAAAGGGGTGGGGCTTGAGTGCAGCTCTTCCTCTTGTTTCCTTTTTCTCTCTCTGTGAGGACCCCCCCACAGACGAGTGTGCAGTGACGGCACTAAATGAAGACACAGCTCCATCAGTCCAAAAAAACTGGGCTTAAAGATACCGAAACACGCTGCTGTATGAGTGCAAGGCTTTTTCCTACCACTTGCCAAGGGTCGCATCACTCGTCCTGAGCGCTGGCCCACGAAAGCGTGGTCCTCCTGCTCCTCCTCCACCTGTCCATCCTGGTCTGATTGAGCAAAAGCATATATGAGCAATTTCTACCAGTTAACTTTTTTGGCTTGTTAAAAAAAGTCCTTCAGGCCAGTCCTTCAGCTTTAGTGTATCTGAATGAAAATGAAATGTAATGAAAATGTATTTCCTCGGATTTGCCACTGTCTTAAGATTATCAACACGGTGGGTTTGGAAAGGAAACAAAATGATCATATACACTTTAGAACCCCTGGCTGCTACCTCCACCACCGTAAAGAAGTCAGGGTTCTTTAAAGAATCAAACCTTGAAAACCAAACATGTCTTGGCTGAAAAAAAGACATTCGAGATAAAGAGAACATTGTATAAATCCAGACGTTAACTTTAGAATCCAGAAGGTATTGGTTTAGTCTATGGGATGTGGTCACCTCACTGTCTGGGAGAGTTCTTACCACTGTTATACAGCTGGGAGTCTCTGTCCAGGGGAATTATGGGAGGCGAAGTTTGGATGCCGGACTTGTACCAGAAGAGCAGCAGGATGCGGAGGATAGCTCTGTGGATGTTCAGCAGAGGGACAATAAGAGTTTGGCAATCAGTCATCAAAGGGTTTATGATCTGAACCTGCTGGGATCACATTCGGAGATCTGTCCTCCCAGCATGCATCCAGTCCTTTTTTGCCCGATTTACGATATTCTTGACGTAAATGAGAGCTGAGTACATGTGCGCTGGATTAAAAAAGCGCATAATGTGATAATTTAAGATTTTAACTTCAGGTGACTTAAGAGTTATTAGCAAAATTTGGTCAAATCACTTTTTGTTGATTTTCTATGTAAACTCATAAAGGAAAATTATCCTCCTTTAATGTAGAAAAACCCTTTCTCTGCTGCTTCTTCTTCTTTCAGCTCAGTTCAGTTTGCTCTCCTTTAGGAGTCGCCACAGTGGATCATCCATCTCCATTTCATCCGGTCCTCTGCATCTTCCCCTTCAAAACGACAAGCTGCATGTCCTCTCTCACCATGTCCATAAACCTCCTCTGTGGTCTTCCTCTTCTCCTCTTTCCTGGCCGCTCCATCTTCAACATCCTTCCCCCGATATACTCCTCGTCTCTCCTCTGGACGTGTCCAAATCAACGCAGTCTCACTTTGTCTCCAAAACATCTAACCTGATCTGTCCCTCTAATATACTCATTTCTAATCCTGTCCATCTTCGTCACACCCAACGAACATCTCAGCATCTTTAACTCTGACACCTCCAGCTCCACCTCCTGCCTTTTCGTCAGTGTCACCATCTCCAACCCGTGTAACATAGCTGGTCTCACTACTGTCCTGTAAACCTTCCCTTTTACTCACGCTGGTACCCATCTGTCACAGATCACTCCTGTCACTCTTCTCTACCCATTCCAACCTGCCTGCAGTCTCCTCTTCTCCTCTCTTCTACACTCACTGCTACTCTGAACTGTTGATCCCAAGTATTTAAACTCCTCCACCTTTGTCACTTCTACTCCCTGCGTCCTAACCACTCCACTGTCCTCCTTTACTTGAAGTGTGTCCATTGTAATGCATATGTATTTTTTTGTTACTTAGAAAATAACAAATGTGTAATTTGCACAACTGCAATGTATTCATCAAAAAAGGTATTTAGGAAATGCTAAGTGTTTAATAATGTTGTCTACATTGTAGAAAAATACCCTTTCAGCTGTAAGGAGTTATTAGAAGTGGTTATGATGTTTGTATTTTATTCTATTTTAATTTATAACACTTGCTCAGGACATCACTGACTTTAGCATCCTTTAGGACAAATTCTTACTTGTCTCTATGGACGCCAGTTATCATGAACCTTTATAAAATCTGCTTTTCTGTGAAGTGATGCCGACTTTTTTTCCATCACATGAGGAAGAAAAGTCTGTACGTGTTGTACAATCAGTCAGAGGCACACGGTTTCATATTCTGTTGCTTTCTGCATCGACCAACAACCTTATCAAATACGCCATTTTTATCCAAACCGTGCAGCTCCAGGGCACATTCATCGATTCATTTCATTTAGCGTGATCTCCGGTTAGCAGATAAACAGTTTTACTCTCTTGGCTACCTTTAAATAGAAAATCGTTGCTTTGGCCAATTTGGTTGTAAAGAATTTTGAACTGGAACTGGAAATGAATCGGCCCCGTGCAGTGGAGGATATGATCCGGACCTCGGCGGCTGCTGCTGCCGATTTTACAGAGAAAAGATTCTTACTTTGCAATCTGAATAAGGACGATGACCAGCCAGCGTCCGGTCTCTCCCCACAACCTGGTGGCCCCCATTTCCATGAAGACCTCCACATACTCCAGCACAGATAACCAAGTCAGAAGCTTCTGCTGGGAGAGAGACTAACACACACACACACACACACACACACACACACAGTATCACTTTTTTGTAGGTCAAACAGTGCCAATACAGGCCGATCTCCACCGCCATAAAATCAATATAAACTCAAGCGTTCTCAGTGGAGCTCCATTAAGGCCCGTGTGAAGGAGCCCAGGGTCATGAATCCTGTCTCGTTCCCGCAGCAGGCCGAGCCGAGCGCCGCTTTTATTGCACCGCTGAAAGCGCCTCAGTCTCTAAATGCGTTTTTCTGAACATTGGGCTAGGAAACTCCAAGATAAATATGTCTCTCTGGCACACAAATAAAGGAATAAAAAAAGAACTCCATACGGTTTTTCAGCCCTGTGGTTTTTTTTTTTTTGTGTTGGATTTGAATGGCGTCGCTGTACAGGAGAATGACAAAAGTGTTCTCATCTATAACGTCATTTTAGACTTTATTTCAGCAGGTCTGTTGTAACGGTCTCAATATCAAGGGCTGCTGCACACAAAGGGCGAACATTAGGATTGATAAGGTTTCATTGGATAAACCGAGATTAATATGAAATATGTATTCTGTATATATTTAATACTGAAATATGTAATGAGTATTATTAATTTACAGCACTGATGAAGGATTAACCTTCTGTCTTCCTATTCAGCAACGGTAAGTCTATTGCTCGGTGCGGACAGCTGCGTGTTACATATTGGGGTGAAAGTGTGGTCGGTGGCACCCTCGTCTTTGTCTTCTGAGCTGGAGACAAACTGTCCCTTTCAAACTCACAATACACTCCTCTCTCAACAACTTTATAACTGTTACTATGGCAACGACACACCATTGCTTTCTATCAATGGCTTTTATAAGGGGGCTGACTGCTAGAGCTATATGGGGGAGAGACAGAGACAGAGAGAGAGAGAGACACTGAAAAGTGAAGAAAGGTGAATGGTTTAAAGATGCTGGGATTAAATCAGGCCTGGAGAATTCATGGGTGTAAATGATTGTGAGTGGGATGAACGTAGACAGAGACAGAAATGTCCTCAGAAAAAATTACCACCGGCAGTGTCCTGGACAACCCTTTCCTTAGGATGCCATCATTCAGCAACACCAACAAGTTGGATGCTGAATACACTGTGGGGGAAAAAATACAACAACAACTCATCAGTCAGTGTGAAAATTTTAGTAGAATATGACAGGATGACACTGAAAGTGAAAGTGACTATTCTTGTCATCATGAAACACAGCACACAGTGAACCGAACGGAATTACACCTCTGCATTTTACCCACTCTCACAAACAAGTGCAGCAGGAGCAGTGACGGGGACGGTACCTTACCTCGGGGCAACCTGCTGGTCTGGGATTCGAAGCCATGACCTTCTGACCCTGAGGCAGACTCCCTAAATACTAGGCCACTGCTGCCCCGTCTGCAATCTTCTTGTACAAACTTATTTATCACCATTTCTTTCACTTAGAGTTCTATACAGAAATTCTGTACAGAAAAAAAGCACCGTCCCCACCACTGCTCCCCGGGCGTGGGCCACTTCTTGTGGTAGAGGTGGGCTACCTCTTCACAACTACAGAGGTAATTAAACATGCACGGGGTCACGGTTCCAGTTCTGCTGGCCTGACTTCCTGCACGGTTTTCCCTGCTGCGAGACATTTGAATCATCTTGGTAACAGACTCACACTTTACTAAGGTGCAGAAACAGCTGCAGGAGAAACGCTAAAGCAGGGTCGTCGAGTCTGATCCAGTTCAAGGCTGGTTTGGTTCTACAGTCCTAGATCTTCAGTTTGTCACATCACGTCCTCAGTCCTACATCTCCGTCTTGAGGAGGAGGTGTGCTGACCTCTCACACATAATTTTCTCCTCCAATGGAGACGAAAAGCGAGAGCTTTAAAGACCAACCAGCACCTTTCTTGCTTTCGTCCCTCAAAACCAACCCCCTCTTAAAGAACCTCCTTATAAAACCCCCTTTTTTAACTGTTAACATGCACTAACTTACTGCACCCCCCTAGATCTTCTCCAGATCTCCTCCTAGTCTACTGTATTGTCTGTTCTGCGGTTAATCTCTGAATAGTTTTATTCTGTGAAGGCTCCTGCACCAAAGAAAGCTCCTCGTTTACTCAGTCCCTGGTGAACAAAAGATCCAGAGGTTTTCACACCAGATCAGACGTTTGACTTCTTGCTTAGACAAACGGAGTCGGTTGAGCTCCTTCTTGTTTGGAATGGAAATCCTGCAGCTGTGAAGACTGAACAGGAGTCTGGCCTTCAGACCTGGAAGTGCAACCTTCTGCATGGAGCAGCGGAAGTCTGAACATCAATGAGAAAATCTTACCCAGTTCCGAAAGTTCATGAGAGTCCGAAAAGCGACCTGCAACAGAACCAACCATTTCTTAGAACAGACTCGTTCATCTAAGAGCTGTGTTTACCTTAAAGGAAGGGCACGGAGTGGTTCTACAAAACATCTAACCCGGAGACATTTACACGGAACAGAGACACACTTCAGCTCAATTAGTGCTCCATTCAGTTTAACTTCTCAAAGAACAGCTATCTTCTCAAAGAACAGCTACCTAATCAAAGCACAGAGCCTGCGTTCTGCAGTGTTACTGTACTGCTGCTCTGTTTAACTGATGTTCTGCTATTTGTTTAGCTGATGTTCTGCAGTGTAAGTGTTCTACTGAGCTGATGTTCTGCAGTGTTACTCTTCTGCTGTTCTGTTTAGCTGATGTTCTGCAGTCTAAGTGTTCTGCTGAGCTGATGTTCTGCAGTCTAAGTGTTCTGCTGAGCTGATGTTCTGCAGTTGTTTAGCTTATGTTCTGCAGTGTTACTATTCTGCAGCGTAAATGTTCTGCTGTTCTGCTGAGCTGATGTTCTGCAGTGTTACTGCTCTGCTGAGCTGATGTTCTGCAGTGTTACTGCTCTGCTGAGCTGATGTTCTGCAGTGTTACTGCTCTGCTGAGCTGATGTTCTGCAGTGTTACTATTCTGCAGCGTAAATGTTCTGCTGTTCTGCTGAGCTGATGTTCTGCAGTGTTACTGCTCTGCTGAGCTGATGTTCTGCAGTGTTACTGTTCTGCAGTGTTACTGCTCTGCTGAGCTGATGTTCTGCAGTGTTACTGCTCTGCTGAGCTGATGTTCTGCAGTGTTACTGTTCTGCTGAGCTGATGTTCTGCAGTGTTACTGTTCTGCTGTTCTGTTTAGCTGATGTTCTGCTGCTCTGTTTAGCTGAGTTCTGCAGTGTTACTGTTCTGCTGTTCTGCTGAGCTGAGTTCTGTGTTTATGTTCTGTTTAAGTTAATTTTACCTGCGATCAGGTAGGACAGGGTCCTCACGGCGGTCTCCAGCTGCGCCGCCGCTCCCGGGTTTTTACTTACATAGTCCCGGTACCGTCCGTACAGACACAACAGCTTCTTTACACAGATTTTAGACATTTTCTTTTTTTTAAATCAGAAAAACATCTTAAAAACACAATTTACACACGACCACACGGCACTTCCGCTCGTGCACCTCACTTCCTGCAGGCAAATTAAAAGTCTTTTAAAGGGGCCGAGAAAATATTTCTTACTCAAATTTAAATTTATATTATGTAATAATACCGGGACATACAAGACCGATTATGAAATCGACTCAGCTTTAGAAACGATAAATAAAAATATTAAAATATTAATTGAAGGCGCGGCCATGCTGATCTAACGATGTGAATGGCTGAGCGACATGGTGTAATTATTGACACACACACACACACACACACACACACACTCATGCAGATTAATATCAACAAAAATGGAAATAAATAAATATCGGTAGCAATCTCTTAATTAAAACATAACTGTCTCATAAAAATTAGGCCTATGAAAGGGTTAACGTATTCAAACTATTTCCTCTAAAAAATCAACTGCATTGTTTCCATTTATGATTAATTTATGATTTATGATCTTCTTTCATACATTTTCTTTCTTTTTTTTTTTTTACCAGCCGTTATTATATTCAACAAATATAAAAAAAAACTACACTGACCATGAGGCATTGCGGCCCGACTTTCAACGCAGGCGCTCCAGGTAATAAACCCCCCTCGGTACAGAGTGTAATCAAGCACAACGGTCACTGTGTTTGTGTTTAATGATCATTTTTTATTAATGTTTATTAATGGAAGCCTCATGTTTTACAACTCACTGCTGTTAAATGAAGTATTAGTCCCAGGAACACGTGATCAACTTTGGACCGATCACAAAGAATACAGAGAACACATTTACATTTACAGCATTTAGCAGACGCTCTTATCCAGAGCGACTTACAGGTCCTAATTACAGGGACAGTCCCCCTGGAGCAACTCAGGGTTAAGGGTCTTGCTCAGGACCCAGTGGTGGTAGTGCTAGAGGTGGGATTCGAACCGGGGACCTCTTGACCCAGAGGGCTGTAGGCTAGACCACCGCCACCCATTAGAACATTATTGTTAATGAAGTGGACCTTAATCACTCATAAACTTGATCAACATTAGAATCTCTCTCTCATGTTATCTATCTATCGATCTATCTATCTATCTGTCTCTCTCTCATCCTATCTATCTATCTATCTATCTATCTATCTGTCTTTCTCTCATGCTATCTATCTATGTCTGCCTGTCTGTCTCTCATGCTATCTGTCTGTCTGTCTCTCATGCTATCTATCTATCTATCTATCTATCTATCTATCTATCTATCTGTCAGTCATCAGTTACGGGGACAGTCTCTCTGGAGTCACCTGGAGTTGAGGGTTTTGCTCAGAAGCCCAGTGGTGGTAGTGCTCAAGGGTACCTCAGAGCAACCTACTGGTGAGGGAATCGAACCCACAATCTTCCGATGCGGGGGCAACTCCCTAATTTGACCACTCTTTGGAAAATATTTTTCTCGGAGAAGTGTCCTTTTGTTCTACTCAGTCTGTTTAATCCATCACACCATGCAGCAGTAGACCGCACCCAGGGAGCATTGATGGGGACGATACCTTTTTTCTCATTTTCTTATTTCACTTTTACATCCCTCTCATTATGGCCCTCTCACCCCTTCAGGAACCTTTCAGACATCCAGATCCAGTTTAGTTTAATTTTGAAGCAGTGGCTGCTGACGGACAGATTCGTTCAGATTTGGAAAACACTGTCCGGCTGCTTGACACGATTCTGTTAGGGAGGCGGGACACCCTTCATGCGTTTACACAGACTGACCTCGTCTGGTTTGGGTGGCTTTGAAATTCTTCACATAAAATAGAATTTCTAAGCTTCTCATCGTCTGAGTTTTCATTCCCAGGATTGCAGTCTGAGGAGCTGCAGCGCAGAATGACTTCCCTTCTTGCAGAGACTGTTTCCTCCACATTATTGGCAGCTGATGGTTGAAGATGGATCATAAGGGTGGGCTGAGCACTGTCCCCGAAGAAAAGTAAAGTGGTCAGAAATCTTATTTTGTCACTTAAACACTTTGCACTGTAGGGCCGGGGTTTCTGCCCCAGAGCTGCAGCCGGGCTGGAGTCTGCAGATTCTGGAGTGACGGATGACGCGGCTGATCTAACGCAGCAGTTTGATGACAACTGTGTCCCAAAAGTGCTGCGTTTACGGTCATCCATCAGACAAAGTGATCATTACGATGGGAGGGGAGTTTGCTCTTCTCTTCTCTTCTCTACTCTACTCTACTCTACTCTACTCCTTCTCTTCTCTTCTCTTCTCTTCTCTTCTTCAAAAGAGACATCAAACAAAACATTAGGAAAAAGCTTTAATGAGAACAGAAAATCGAGGCAACAAATTATAAAGGAAAATAGAAGAAAAGAGGAGAAGTAAATTGCTGCCATCTGTTTCTTCTCATCTTTAATTTTTCTCCTTTTTTCTCTGTGCTGTTCTGTTCATTAAAAGACAAGAAACAGAAAACGTGAAAAAAGAAAAATGAAAAGAGAAGATCAAAACAGAAGGCAATGGATTGAAAAAGAAAGTTAAATTGTTGACATCTTTTATCTTCACTTCTCTTTGACCTCTCCACTTTTTTCTCATCTCTTCTTTTTTCTCATGTTTCTTCTCTTCTCTTCTTTTTTTTCTCATCTGTTGTTTTCCATCTTCTCTTTTTCTCATGTTTCTTCCATTTTTTTCTTCTCTTCTCTTTTTTCTCATCTGTTGTTTTCCATTTTCTATTTTCTTTTTCTCATCTGTTGTTTTCCATCTTCTTTTCTCTTTTTCTTATCTGTTGTTTTCCATTTTTTCTTCTTACCTCCTTTTTTCTCATCTGTTCTCTCTCTTCTCTCCCTCATGTGTGATGTTCCGAACAGGGACAGAGACAGTGCTGAGGACGGCCTGTGCTGTGTTGTGGTCATTCGTTCAGATGGATTGAACCCTGCTGGGAGTCCTCCAGAGTCCATGTCTTCACTGTGTTTTCTAAAGAGCCCACAGTGAAGTCTGGAGCTTCCTTCATTAAAGCCCCTCTAAATCAATCATCATCTATTGATGAAAGTGCTCACGTCCAACCAACCCCAGACATTTCAGACAATCACGTCTTATAAAACTATCATTCTTCTAAATATAGAAAGAAATTCATGGAGTCTCCATAACAGGGTTTTGTTTGCCTTTACTGTAGATTGCATGACATTCCCTCGAGATGTTCTGTGCAGGAACTCAAGAAGCTGAAGGTTTTTACAAGCAATATTCAATCTGTTGTTGATTTAACCTCAGCTCAGGATGCTCTGTAGAAATCGCTGAGAGCTTAGTCGCCAGAAAGTGCTGCACATGCATAGTGTTCTGCTGAAAAATAATTTAAAGTACTTATGTACGGGATTAAAAAGAGCTTTAAAATCAACACCAGACGTACAGCAAATGATCGGAATCAATCAAGCATGGAGCCCAATCCAGAAAACCCTGGCAATGTTAATTATTACTATTTCTAGAGCTGTGCAGTATGGCAATATTTAAAGTTATTGTGATAATTAACACCACATTGCATTATCAGTGATTAAAGAACACATTCAGCGAGATGGAGTGCAGTGGATTGTGTAAAATACTGATGGCAAAATGTTCCTTTCATATCTTTGAAAAGTCTGCTTCCTTCATCTCCATTTAAAATAATAAGATTTTCAGGAGAAATATATAGGGATGTCCAGTATGTTGAGTTATTTATGCTCGTTATTTGAGTGCTGTTACATGAATCAAAATTGTTCAAAAATCTTAAGCAACCCCGTTTCTTCATATTTAGCCAAACTACATTTTTAATGTTTTGTTGAGGAACACTTCTCCAGGCTTAGTGAAGGACAAAGTATTTGCTTCTCATTTTCAGCGCAGTCCCTGTACTTGAGCAGTTTCAGAGGCAGAAGCAGTGTGGGATCATCTCCACACGGAACAGACGCAAAAGGTAGGCAACGTCCAAAGAAGAGCTTTGGAATGTCCTTCAAGAATCCTGCAGAACCTTAACTTGACACCTAGAGAACCTGGTGCATTGTTTGGGATGGAACCCTGCTCAGAGGAACCTTACAGTAACTGGTCTGGGACTCGAGTCCACAGCCTCCTGATCTTGGGGCCTAGTCCCTAAATTTCATGGGAATATTGGTTCCCTGAATAACCTTTTCATGAAGAATCTTCTGTAAATGAGATGGAGAAGAAAAAAAAACCCTTGGCCCTTTAATGAGGTTAAAAGATCAAATATGGGGCAGCGGTGGCCTAGTGGTTAGGGAGTTGCCCCGCATCGGAAGATTGTGGGTTCGATTCCCTCAAAAAGTAGGTTGCCCTGAGATACCCCTGAGCAAGGTACCGTCCCCGTCACTGCTCCCCGGGCGCTTTCAATAGCTGCCCACTGCTGCACGGTGTTTGTGTGCATGGGTTAAAAGCAGAGGTCCAATTTCGTTGTGGTTCATGGTGTGCAGTGCTGTGACCTCGCAATGACAAGGGTTGTCACTTTCACTTTCACTTTTAATATAAAGGTTGAAATTTGAAAGGCTGGAAGGTTTTATCCAGACAGAAGAAAGTTTTTTATGCTTTGTGTTCAACAGCCATACATCCAATGCAATTCAAGTAACAGATTTAAAAGATCAGGGGCAGTTTGAGAAGCGGTGCTGGTTGTGTTCATCTTTCCACAAGCTTCCTCTAGGACATCTCAGGAGTCCAGACGTCTCCTCTGTTTACATACTGCCAGTAGTTGCCTAAAAACCGGTGCTTAAAAATGTCCTCTAGCAGACCTGCAGCAAGAAACCTTCGTAAGATGCCACCCAGCTCACTGGGGAAAGTTCGGACTGGCAGGAATCCTGATAGTTTACGCCTCCATGCTGAATAATTCATTGCCGTCTGCTTAAGCGGAGTGATAAAATATTAAGCGCAAGTCATTTGAATCTTTTTATCATTTTTGGATGTGCCTCTGAGAAGAGCGGTAATTTGGCAGAAGAGAGGACATGGTTGGAGGGAACAGCCAAGGCCTCACTTCACAGTCCCACACTTCATAAAGCTCAGTGAAGAAGTAAACATGAGCTGATCCTTCATCTGAGGAGGACAGTTTTTAGTGCTCTAGCAGATATGTCACTCACTCACTCACACACTGACTCACTCAGTCGCTCGCTCAGTCACTCACTCACTCTCTCAGTCGCTCACTTGCTTAGTTGCTCACTCAGTCGCTCACTCAGTCCCTCGCTCAGTTGCTCACTCGCTCAGTCACTCACTCAATCATTCGCTCACTCAGTTGCTCACTTTCTCAGTCGCTCACTCACTCACTCTCTCAGTCGCTGACTTGCTTAATCGCTCACTCAGTCGCTCAGTCTCTTGCTCGCTCACTCAGTCCCTCACTCAGTTGCTCGCTCAGTCACTCGCTCACTCAGCTGCTCATTCACTCAGTCACTCACTCAACTGCAAACTCAGTCAGTCACTCGCTCACTTACTCAAACGCTCGCTCACTCACTCAGTCGCTTGCTCAGTCGCTCACTCACTCACTCACTCACTCGGTCACTCACTTGCTTAGTCGCTCACTCGCTCGCTCAGTCTCTCACTCAGTCATTCGCTCGCTCATTCGCTCACTCAGTTGCTCACTCACTCAAATGTTTGCTCACACACTCGCTCACTAACTCACTCTTCTCAATAAAGCACTTGAAAGGCTTTTATGAACCTTATTGAAAGGGAAGAAACTGGCATGAATGTACGCCACCAGGTTCTGACCAAGTCATGCGTTTGAGACATAAATTAAACATATGAAGTAAATTAATGGCCAAAACACACTCGTTAAGAAAGGCGGGGTCATGAACTCACATTTAAAAAAAAAAATGACCACAGGCCAGAAGTTCTATTTGCAGCACAGCTAAAATAAAATGCACCAATTTTGAAGAATTTCGGTGGTTAAAATTCACACAGTGTCAATCAGGGAGATTTGAAATGTTTTATGATTCCGTGAAACCTTCAAAAAGTGATGATGACCTGAGCTAATTTTACTGTCCAAACCCACCAGCGAACCTCCATCCATCCATCCATTTTCTGCCGCTTGTCCCAAACGGGGTCACGGGGGAGTGCTGGAGTCCAACCCAGCGCACACAGGGCGAGGACGGGGGACGCACCCTGGACAGGTTGCCAGCCCATCGCAGGGACCAGCGAACCTTTGCTAACCAAACAGAAGACAGCGCTGGCCTAGCGTTTAGAGTCTAGGCCCCTGGATCGGAAGGTTGTGGGTATGAAACCTAGACCAGTAGGCTGTCCTGAGGTACCCTTGAGCAAGGTACCGTCCCCATTACTCTTTAACTCTTTAAATAGCTGCACCCTGCTGCACGGTGTTTGTACGTTGTGTTTCACAATGACTGGTCATTTTCACTTCAGATGCTCCAGTGTGAAATGTTCCAATGTTCACACCTTAAAATTTACACACAGAAATGCAGCCTGACATCTTTATGATTAGCGGACGGGGGGGGTAATTGTCAAGGCAAATCCTGGCAAGAAGGTTTTACTGCCATTTCAGCCACGTACACAGTAAACAATCTTCCTCCAGGACCTTCATAGACCCAGAACATGAAATACACATTCAGTGAATGAATGATGCTGAAACTGGGATCCCATCACGCACCAATGAATCAATTATTTGCAACCTCCTCTTCTCTTTGACACTCGTGCCATTTTTCTGCATCCCTGCTTGAATCTGGACACAAAACAGGAGCCCCTGAGAAAACACAAGATGAGACCCACTCAGACGAAGCGCGACACTTGATAAGCAGTTCTTTTATCAGTTTTTTTAAAGTTGCCACTGAAACTCCTCATCCCTCCATCTCTCCTCCTCTCCCGCAGGCTGATGCCTTATGCAGATAAGCCACCTCACCGCTTTTCTCGCCGTCTCGTTTGCAGTGGGAATGGAGATAGAAAAGCGTGTCAGCTTGCCAGCTGTGTGTGCCCCTTCTCTCTGAGTGTGTGTGTGTGTGTGTGTGTGTGTGTGTGTGTGTGTGTGTGTGTGTGTGGGGGTGGGGGGGGAGAGAGACGTGCATCTGAGAAAGCAATCTCACGGTAATGAAATCTCCCATCCGCACATACACCTGGCCAATCTCGGTGTAATGAAAGTAAGCGTGCACACACACCTGGGCCGGGGGCTGCAGGGGAAGACGTTCACTCTGCTGCACACACACACACACACACACACACACACACACACACACACATACACACACACATACACACTGGCTTGTTTTTATACGGTGTTAGAGTTTGTGATGTTATTTTATATGTACAGGTGTTTACACACACACACACACACACACACACAGACTAGCCACTTTATTAGGTACAACTCTTCCTGACAGTTGGATTATTCTCAGCACCGCAGTGACATAAGTTCATGCATTGTGTGTGTGTATGTGTGTGTGTGTGTACTACTACCTGGGCTGTTGGTCCACCGTGCAGATGTGATGTTGTTTCTAGTTTATCTTCTCCTTGGATAGTTAGTAAGTCGTCCTCTAGACCTTCATCATTGGTCAGTTGAATCTTTTACATCTGTCCTGCATGAGCTACACTGATGGACACACCGAGGGATTGTCTTTTCTGTGTTTTGTCCATTTAGGCTGAAATGGCTCTTGGTGTTGGGAAGGTGATGCAAAACAAAAATTTGTCCCATTCACTTAATTCATGGAGTCGGTCAGTTTCTGGATCTGTTGGTCAACTTTTTGAGGTTTTTGAGGCAGCAGCAACCACAGCCTCTCAGACTCTGTGCAGAGAGGTGGACTGTTTTCCTTCCCCGTAAATCTCCCATTTAAGAAGGTCCACAGGTTCTCAGTAGGGTTTAGTTCAGGTGAGGAATTCTTTCATCTTTAAGGTCGTTACTGGCCACACTTGAGAACTTCCATGCATGTGATGGATCATCGCCCTGCAGTAAAATCACGGTCTTCTTGAGAGATCAGACTTTTTCCTGAACCACTGCTTGAAGAAAGCTTCTTCTAAAAACTGGCAGTAGGTTTGGGAGTTGATTTTGAGTCCATCTTTGACCTGAAAAGGTCCAACCAGCTCATCTTTAATAATCCCAGCCCGCAAATGATATAACTCCACTCCTCTGCAGCTGATTCCTAGCATTGAGCGTGGTGGCCTTAGGCTCACGTGTGGCAGCTCCCACTGTATTGATCACCGCTTTTCTATAAAGATTCTTCAAGCTGTGTTCCAGCAATGTGTGCACCATGAAAAGTCCCATCGCGTCATTTTGCTTTTTCAGTTGTAGCTCCGGGGCATTTTGTTGTTCCTCATATGAAATGGTAAAAAGTGAAAGTGACAACCTTTGTCATTGTGAAACACAACCTCTGCATTTCACCCATACACTCACGTGCAGCAGGGGGCAGCTATTGAAAATACCCAGGGGTGCAGTAACAGGGAAGGTACCTTGCTCAAGGGTGCTTCAGGGCAACCTACTGGTGAGGGGCGACTCCCCAACCACTAGGCCACCGTGCAAGTCTAGTCCTGGTTTTCTATGCAGTTGTGCTGAAAATGTCTGCAAACACACACACACACACACACACACACACACTCACACACACTCTGCTCCATCCCATCAGGTTCCCCTCACTTTGAAGTAAAGCGGCCCGGTGAGTAGATTAGTCAGTACTGCATTTTGGCAAGTCATTCTTTGGTTAAAGATCAGTGCAGAGAGTGTAACAATAGTGACAGCACAATAGCTAGCCAAAAATAGCACCGTTAATGTAGTGTGTGTGTGTGTGTGTGTGTGTGTGTGTGTTTGTTAAGTAAAATTCAATTCTGAATCAAGAGTCTGATGCCCAGCGGGAAGAAAGTCAGCTAATGTTATGAGTCGAGTGAAAGGGAAAGTGGATCTTTGTTATTGATAACCACAGCAAAATGCAACCTCTACCTTTACCCTATACACACCATCAGCAGGGGGCAGTGAATGGAACGGTACCTTGCTCAAGGGTACCGTAGGACAATCTACTGGTCTGGGATTCAAACCCACAACCTGCCAATCCTGGGCCCGAGTCCCTAAACACTAGACCACTGTTGACATTTTAATAACCTTTTTTTATATTTATTTATTTATTTATTTATTTATTTTTGTAGCTTTAAGCTTGATGAACTCTTTGTGAAAAATTCTAAAGCTGGAATGTAACCCCTGAAACTGTTCTCCCATCAGACCTGTGTGTCACAGCTGTGCTTCGTACTACTGCACACGTCCGTTTTTATAAGATTACAAGTCTTCACACTTACAGGCTGCATTTGCACCAATTCATCAATTATTTGTTGGTTCATTTACAGCAACAGAACCTTTCTTTGACACTTTTCTGCAGAACAGGTTGTGACAGGAGGTGTAGGAAGGCTGTGTAATATGGTGAAGTTTTTAATAAAGATGTGAGGGTGTAATTGCAGTCATCATCCACACCGGCAATTAATTTGATAATGCCTCTGCTCTGCAGGGCAATTTAGTTTAGGAATAATGATCAATTAGTGAGATCTGGGGGAGGGGGAGGGGGTTTTACTGCTGAAAGAATATGTTAAGTTCAGCTCAAAGGCAGTTATGGGGCAGCGGTGGTCTAAAGGTTGAAGACTAGGCGCCATGATTGGTAGATCGTCGGTTAGAGTCCTGGACCAGTAGGATGGCCTCAGATATCCTGGAGCAAGGCATCGTACCCAACACTGCTCCCCGGGCATTCAAGCCCACTGCTGCTGTTGTGTGAACTGCGGAAAAACAACAAACATTCACTCACACACACACCTAGGGGGCAATTTAGCTGCTCCAATCCAGCTGACGTGGTCTTTGCATGGTGGGAGGAATCTGGAGCACCTGAAGGAAACACACACAGTGAACATACTGGGAGAACATGCCCACTCCCCAGAAGTGTGTCCAAATAAAGGACCTGGCCTGTCCCACCTGGGAATCGAACCCAGGACTTTTGCGCTGTGAGGCGACAGCACTACCCACTGCAGCACCATCTCGCCATTAAACATATTCATCTTTATATTCAGTGATTGCGTACGGGTGAGGTTTCTGAGCAAAAGGGGCAGCGGTGGTGGTTCAGGAGCTTCCCCCGCATCGGAAGATTGTGGGTTTGATTCCCTGACCTTTGAGCAAGGTACCGTCCCCGTCACTGCTTCCCAGATGCTTTCAATAGCTACCCACTGCTGCACGGTGTTTGTGTGCATGGGTTAAATGCAGGGGTCCAATTTCGTTGTGGTTCACTGTGTGCTGTACTGTGACCTCGCAATGATGAGGGTTGTCACTTTCACTTTCACTTTTTCTTTCAAAAAGTGTCAGACGAGAGAGGATCAGAATGGAGTCCATTTAAACCTGGACTGTCCCGCTTTGGAATCAAACCTTCACCTTCACTACATCACTTGTTCTTCATGAGCGCTCAGGGCTCATCTGAATGTATCAACGTGCAATTTGGGCGTCTGAAAACAAGGCAGACGATGAATTCTGTAAAACGCATCACTCGCTATTAACGCACAGAACTGTTTTGGGTAAATATGCTGCAAATGCAGGATGAAAAATAGAAATTTAAACTAAAAATGCATGCAGCTGAACTTAAGGCAGAGCAAAGAAGCTCTCATTGCAGGAACCATTGAAATCAACCAGAACCTTGAGGAAACTGCCCCAAGAAAAACTAACAGTGAAAGAAAGAAATCAAAAGATTGTTTCCAGACTTTACTCTGGTGGTGAATGTAATGTCATGCAGAAACCTAAAATTAATTTTGAATTCGAAAAAAGCTGAAAAACTCCATTTGCAAGCTGCTTCCTGATTCTGTCCACCAGATGTCGCCCGATTGAAGATGGCGTCCACCGGTGGACGTAAGGGCCAGACTGAACATGCAAACCTGAACATCACTGAGAGTGATGCCCCAGCAGTACATGCTAAATAACATGTGAAGTTTGATTCTTCAGTTATGTTTTTTTTTGTTCTTGGTGTTTATCATCCCGTTCGTGCAGATCCCAAAGTTCCATCAGTGATACCTCCTTCAAAAAAGGTTCCTGTCGGACTGAACGACGAAATGGTAGAGGAACTAGTCAAGACTGAGCAAAAGGGTGCAGTTTTCAGTGAATCAGAGCCGACTGAGGGAGAAATAGTAAAATAAAAGAGTGACTCGTATTCGACACCCTGTAAAGAGTTCTGCACAAGGCTGGACATCCCAGGCGTGATGGAAAACAAGATCATTGATGGTCCAGATCCCATTTGGAAAGACCTTACAAGAGGAACAGAAAATCGTTCTCGAAATAAGAGGAGCAGATCACAACAGCCTCTGCCGATTCCTTCCCCGAGTCAGTGATCCGAACTGAAGAGGTCATAGCTCAAGATGGACTTTCCAAAGGTCCTGTTGAAAAGATCCTGAGAAGGTTCAAACAGAGCTACTGGTGTTCTCAGTTGAACCCGTTGTGCTGAAGAACATTATGCTGTGAAATACTGATCTCAAAATGTGATTTACAGAATGAAGCTCTTTAATGCAGAACAAGTAAAAGATCTGATTCTGAAATGACCTCGTTTCATTCTGACGTTACAGTGAATAACAAGTAACCATCAGTCTAGTTCAGCGAGGCTAATGCCAGCCGTTTCCAGGTTTTTCGGCTAAATTTGTAGATTTGCAGCCATTGACCTGTTTATCCTTCATTTTTCATTGTTTTACTTCAGTGAGTAATATTAATATTATATATTATTATAATATTATATGTCAGATTCACCATTTCTGTTTGATAGTCTCCCTGCGATGGGCTGGCGACCTGTCCAGGGTGTGTCCCCCGTCCTCGCCCTGTGTGCGCTGGGTTGGACACCAGCACTCCCCCGTGACCCCGTTTGGGACAAGCGGCAGAAAATGGATGGATGGATGGTTGATAGTTAGGAAATTTGATTGGCCAGTTTGGTGACATGATTCAAAGAGCCAAATCGCTTAATTAAAAAAAAATAAAGTAATTGCAAACAAATGGAAATAAACCTCAGAAGGTTGGAGTGAGTGGAACTGAAAATGCACCTTTCTGTGCTTTTCTACTTGTCTTTTCACTTCTGTGCTCTCTCTCTCTCTCTCTCTCTCTCTCTCTCTCTCTCTCTCTCTCTCCCTCTCTTTCTCTCTTTATACAGCAGGACTGAGTGATGCAAGGTGCCTGTTTTAATAAATCCTTTCTAAAACCTGCTCGTTTTAATATAAGTAATGCTATGGAAGCAGTTATGAATGTGTGCAGTGTATACAAGCAAACCCACTCACACAGTGTTATTAGGTCTTTCTAGAGGGAATAATAATATGAGGTGAATTTCACCACCACACTGCAACCAAAAATGATCAAATTAATTCAATAAAATTCATTCATTCATTCCCCAATGTTCTGGTCAAGGGGAGAGCTTAGCCCTTGTGGTTGGGCTTTAGTCCCAAAGTCCATCTTGGCTAATGGAGCAGAACAAAAGGAAGAACCTGCCCCATATATTTACAATTTATAAACAGGACAGTGGTGCAAAATGNTCTCTCTCTCTCTCTCTCTCTCTCTCTCTCTCTCTCTCTCTTACTAGGCCCCAGTCTCTCTATCTCTCCCTTTTTTCTCTAATTAGACCTTGCTTGGAAGATATTTAGACAGTCTGCCCCCCCCCCCTGTCCAGTGTCTATTTGATCATTACTTTAAAGTCCAAATCTAATATTCTGATTAATTTCTTTGATATGGGCTTTTTCAAATGTTTTTCACCAAATTATTGCAAGTATGAAGCTTCTTAGAAAACTCGAATTTGATCAGACAGATAAAAAGTAACTAAATAAAGAGAACGTCTAGGCCTGGCATTTACGTGGACCCAGATCCTGTTCTGATGACGGTGGAGTCACAGTGTGAAGGTCCTGCGTTAGATTCCCAGATGGGACGGTCCGGGTCCTTTCTGTGTGCAGAGGACGTTCTCCTCTTGTCTGTGTGTGTTTCATCCAGGAGCTCTGGTTTTCTCTCGCCATCTTAAGGTGGACTGGAGATGGACGTCAGGTGGACTGGAGATGATCAATCGCTTCCTAAGTGGGAGTTTGTACCTGTGTGTGTCTGCCACGCGATGGTTTGGCAACCTGTCCAGGTTGTTTCCCCACCTTTAGCCCTGTGAGAGGTGGGTTAGACACCTCTGTGGCACTAATTAGGACAAGTGGCTCAGAAAATGATTGAGAGATGAGAGAGTTTACTTTACACAGCAGAGCAACAGAGGTTGATCGTTATCATCTTTCATTTTCTCTTCCCACTATTTAACCTCTAAGTGCTAATCTGGATTTCCTTAAGCACAGGCCTGTTCATGAGGAAAGTAATCTCCCCTCAACTCCAATTCAGTCCTTCACTCCTAGGCCTCTCTCTCTCTCTCTCTCCCTCTCTCTCCTCTCTCTCTCTCTCTCTCTCTCTCTCTCTCTCTCTCTCTCTTTTTGTTGCTGCCTGTCCTGATTAGGGTCGTGGATGGTGCTGGACCCTTTCCCAACTCTCTTAATTCTCTTTTTAAATGTAATTTAAGTCTGTTTTGCTTGTTCAGCTCCTGGACTGTTTGACTTTTGCTCACACCTCTCACTTTAGAGATTTTATTTTTCTCTCTAGTTAGGGTTTTTTGTTTTTTCTTTTGCCTCTACATGCATCGTTACACTTTTACTTGAGTACAAATGTGGGGACCATTATCGTTATGCGAATGAGTCAGCCTTCTTTAAATATTCATTGAACGTTCAGACAGCTCCATATTCGTAATGCGTCACCATAAGAGGAACATTCTGAGTCAGAGCCCGTCTCAGAGCCGACGTGCAGAAAGACAATTAGACAATTTCCCCTTAGACAGTCTTACAGCGTGAAGACGACGAGCTTAAGTAACGCTGTCATACAGGAGTGAAAGATCTTTCTTAACGTCCCAGCTGTGACCTTAACATCCCAACTGTGACCTTAACATCCCAACTGTGACCTTAACGTCCTCTACAAGGGCTTCGGGCGTTTTGCTTCAAGCGCAGATCAGACTCACTCTGCCTGCGTGTACAAAACCGCCTCTTTGGACAGAGGTTTAAACAACATGTAGGAAGATGCTCAGAAAGGGGAACCCTCAGGTCTTTCTAGGCTTTCAGAGAGAATTTCTGAGAATAAAAGTGAAACTTTGCAATTTTTGGTTCATTTATATTTAGCAGGTTCATGTTTGCATTTAAATGCAGCAAGTTTTGCAATTATGGGCTATTTTATTATTAAATGTTGGTAGGAGAGAGAGAGGGGTGAGAGAGGGGTGAGAGAGAGAGAGAAAGAGAGAGGGGTGAGAGAGAGATTACACAAAACATCTAATAAAATAAGCGAAGATGTCACTGAAAAAAGATTTATTTGTGTCATAAAGCTTTTTTTTGCAGTTTGCAAAAGATATCTATGAAGGAAGAAATTTTACGTTTTACTTTTTTATTGCCCAATTGGTCATTTTTTTAAAATTAGCTTAATATAAACATTTCCACCTCATATTCTGCATATGTGTTCTCAGAATTTGTTAACTTTCTACGGTTGCATTTTTCTAGTGCATTGGTTTGGACACTGGTTTACAGTCCGAACTACAGTGTCAGATGAACCACCACCTTGAGGTACAGTAGGCAGAACCACTTTAGTGAGGAACATCAGTCCAGACTTTCTGGAAGTTCTAGATATGTCACAGACTGTGAATATGTCAGCCTAACCAGTGGGTAAGTACTGGTTTATGGAAAATTTCTCTCTTCCTGTACTTTTAAGTGCACAACATAAGCATTTGGGACAGAGCCACACAAGCACAATAGAATATGTGACAATAATGGCAATTTTAGTCACGCTGGCACTTTAGATACTCCCCAAAGCAATGCCAGGTGACTATTATTATTAGTGGCCTATGCCTAGAAATGCCCCTGCAGGGCATAAAGAGGGTGAAGTGGCCAAAAAAGTGTAATAGCAGCGAATCATCTGAAAAGTGAAAGTGACTATTCTCACTATTGTGAGAGCACTGCACAGCACACAGTGAACCTGGACCTCTGCATTTGGCCCATGCACACAAACACACACCCTGCAGCAGCTATGAAAGTGCCCAGGGAGCAGTGATGGGGACGGGACCTAGCTCAAGGGTACCTGAGGGCAACCTACTGGTAAGGGGTTTGAACCCACAATCTTCTGGTCCTGTAGCCAAATCCCTGACCACGAGGCCACCGCTGTCCAGCATCCCTGATGAAAGTGCAGATTTTGAGGGTGGGCTGTAAAAGGGACGTGTCTAAACATGCATTCTAACTATACTGGAAATCAACGACGCCGATTATGATTCCGTTATATCTCCATCTAGTTATTGACATCAGACTCTCACCCTCAGTTGATCTGCTGTAGAAAATGAAGCCCCAACTCTGATATGGAGTCAGAGTCCACTGTCGCATCCTAATACTTCAGAGTAGCAGCACAGTTGAGAAGATTAACAACTTGGCTCTAAAAGAAAGAGGCCCATCTCAGCGATATGATGAATTTATGTGTTCGGTAGCCTGGAGTGGTTGGTGTGTGTAGTTTTTGAGGAGCTGGATAAACAGAGTGTGGAAGAGAGAGAAGGTAGGCTGTATAAATCACTGTGACGGCTAGCTCTCACACTCTCTCTTGATAAGGTTATTACTCTTTGGATAATTAACTCCTGTAGATGAGTGCCAGTGCGGGACGTGGCTTTTATGGAAGTTTCTCAGTTTTGCCTTTATGTACTTTGGGAAGAAGAAAAAGTGCTCGGTTAGTCCGTATCACCCTGTATCACTCTAGACACCTTTAGCATTTGCTCTTCAGGTGGGACCTTCCTCAATCAAAGCGCCGTGAAAGTCACTTTAATTTTATAAGGTGTAATAAGTCATGTCTCTGTTAAGTGAGACATTAAGTGAGACATGAGCCCGGGCTGTGTGAGCGAACGTGAGAGTGAAAGTGAAAGTGACCAACACCGTGAACCACAGCAAAATTACACCTCTGCATTTAACCCACACACAAACACATGCAGCAGGGGGCAGCTATTGAGCAGTGATGGGGACGGTACCTTGCTTAAGGGTACCTCAGGGCAATCTACTGGTCTGGGATTTGAACCCACAATCTTCTGATCCTGGGGCACAATCTTCTGATCCCTAAACTCTAGGCCACAACTGCTCACCGGTAGGTTGCCCTGAGGTACTCTTGAGCAAGCTACCGTCCCCGTTGCTGTTCCCCAGGCGCTTTTAATAGCTGCCCCCTGCTGCACGTGTGTGTGTGTGTGTGTGTGGGTGAAACGCAGAGGTTGAATTTTGTGGTGTGGTGCTGTGCTGCGTTTCACAATGACGAGAATAGTCACTTTCACTTTTCACTCTAGTTTTTAGGGACTGGGCCCCAGGATCAGAAGGTCATGGGTTAAAATCCCAGATCAATAGGTTGCCCTGAGGTACTCTTGAGCTAGGTACCATCCCCACCACTGCTCCATGGCACTGGATGTGGCTGCCGCTGCTGCACGGTGTGTGTGTGTTAAATACCGAGGTTGCATTTTGTTGTGGTTCACTGTGTTCACAATGACAAATAGTCACTTGCACTTTCATTAGCGGCCTGCTCTGCTGAAGCCTGGAAGTGTGTCTAACCCTAACCCTAATCCTAGGAAAATCAAATCATTTTATATCTAATCCAGTAGACTTTCTCATTTCCTGGTTGCCAGCACGTGTTTCCAGACGATCTTGTTCTAAATAATTTTATCCATAAAAACTGATAAATTGGATAATATAGCTTTTTTTCCCCCAAACATTCTTTCTTAAAATGATCTGCATGTGCACCTTTTTCACGATAACCATTATGAGCAAACACAGTTCATGAGGTCTTTCGGTTTAGTCTTAATTTCTACATTTAAGTAAATTAAATGCATTATTTATTATTCAATGAATTATGTATTAAAATCAAATTATTTAAATGAATTCATAAATGTATTCATTTTTAAATGAATTATTGGTTTCAATTAAACCACTGAGAAAATACCAGAAATAAAGTGAATCGTGTGTTTAGGGGTACATTTTGAATCTTTCTGTGTTAAGTACCATGTCTGCAAAATAAAAGTTCTGTCCAATAACCGATGTACGAGGACATTTTGTTAATGTTTAAGCTATAACTAAACACTTCTGCACACCTCATTACACAATGAGTGTGAACGTGACACGCTGGGGGAAAAATAAAGCCACAAATGTGAAGCACAATTTGTACCTTTTGCATTTTTTTTTTCTTGCAATCAAATAGCACAACCTACTTCTGCTGCTTCCCAGGAGAGGAGCTGAGCTCCTTTTCACTTCCAAATCCAACAAAAGACACGGTTTGACTGTGCAAACTCTCGCGCATGCCTGTATCTGTGGCTGGGAAAAGTCAAAGCCGTCGTGCATCAAACAGGCTAAAATAATCTCTTTGTGGCAGAAATCCTGACTTCCCTCGGCCTTTCCGTTGGCGTGACCACAGAACGACCCTTTTCGAGTATCTTATAAGGTGGAGGTAAAGCGATTAGCGTCCATTTAAATGTCCTTTATGTGTCAGTGACGCGAGAAACCCCACTCTCAGTCCACATGTTCTGCTCAGTGAGGGAGATTAAGGTATTAACACTGACAATTTTCCCTGAACCCTTCATAGTGAGCGCGAGCGAGAGGAGTAATCACAGGAGGTACGTGGGGGAAGAGCAGATTAAGGTGTGTTTTATTGTGCGCATGCTTCGCGGAGGGGATTGACGGAATATGTGGCCTACATTTGAAGTGTATTTGTTTGCCTGTCACATTAAAGGTCCTCTCCTGGGAGATGTGCGGTTTCACCCCGACGACAGCTCCTGTTGTCGGAGGCTCCTTTCATCGGGGTCGGAAGGTTGTGCAGGGAGCACAGGGCTCTCGTTTCCTTCAGACGCGAAACTTTCAGTTCCAGGGCTTTGACACAATCCAGTAAACAGGAGGCTCTCCTGAGGATTGCACTCTCGCAACCGTCTTCAGGTGCCTCTCTGCCTTTCGCTCCCTCCTGAGCCGAGCCTGAGAGGATTGCTGTCTGGCTTTCGGCGCGTTGATTTGACAGCGAATCTCCCACCGTCCCTGCGCCGAGCAGATTTGAGCCTTCTGGTTTGATTTGTCAGGGGGTAAGAGAACTGCCCCGGGTTGGTCAGATGCTGTCATATCCCTTTCCTGCCCAACAATGACCCATTTCAGGCTTTCCCCCCGTCATTTCAAAGTTCTGCTCGCGGCTTTGATTTCTGTAATGGCCGGAGAAATGAGTCAAATTGGCCCCATCCATATAGCCTTACTTCTGGCCCTTCAGGAACGACATACAAGATGCTTTTCGTTTGCACACGACTACAAAGGACGCATTGTTTTCGCCTTAGTTAATGTCATTTCTGCCCTCTCACAGAAGATATGAAGCAAAATCGCCGACCAGAATCTGCCCAGAAGAGCTGTGGTGGTAGAGGGTGGCAGCTTTGTGTTGGGATCATGATTTTGTATGTTAGAAAATCATATTTCCTTTTGGAGGATGTATGTTAATGCCATAATTCACACTAGATATTCTTGTGAATGAATTGCTTTTAGGAATCTCGGGATCAGTTACTTGAAGCTGAGGTTGAGGAATCTGAGTCGATTCAGCCCGGGAACATTACAAACCAAACCTGTTTCAGCAAAAAGGAAACCTTTCATTTCCAGCCTGTGTGTCGGTTCACCTGTCAGAGATTCTAGATTGACATAGACACCCTCGCACCCTCCTCAGACTTGGTCCCCAGAGACTCGTGCTTTACCTGCTGCACCTTGGCGCAGGCTCATTTCCCAAACCGTTTACTGGAACCACGACCCCAAAAACTCGACAGGTTCTTAAATGCACCTTAGGGACTCCCGGTGAAGTGAAAGTGACTATCTGTCATTGTGAAACACAGCACACAGTGAAACACAAAGAAATGCATCCTCTGCTTTTAACCCCCACACACCATGCAGCAGGGGGCAGCTATGTACAGTGCCCGAGGAGCAGTGACGGGGACGGTACCTTGCTCAAGGGTATCTCAGGCCAACCTACTGGTCTTGAATTTAAACCGACAACCTTTCAATCCTGTGGCCCAGTATGATTTACATAATTGACGCAACACCTCGGCTAAAAAGGACCAGACCAGCCACCATCTGCCAGAAATTCAACCCTGGCACTGATTGGTCCAAGAGCTAGATGGACACTTTCCACTGATTGGTCCAAGATCTGTCCTGTTATTTGGTACAAATGCGTTTTTAAGTGTGTGAAATAAGTTGCCATGGTGATACATCCATTCAAAGGTGATCCAAGGCAGCGAGACAGAAAGTCCAAGGTTGTGTGAAACTAAGTATCTTGAGACAGACTTCAGGTGTAATGGTTCCTGTGCTGTGTCTGCGTTCTTGTCTCATGTTTTTAAGTGCTTTGTCCTGACATCCTTGTTTCCTACCTCTTTATATCATTATTATACTCTGCACTTCTCTTTTTGTCCTCTTAATGTTTCATTTGCCACTTGACTTCTCTCAGGGCTTTGTTTTGAGCTTTAATAAACCCAGACTCGCACCTGTCCTCATCCCTGGAGGCGAAAGTGCTTTGCTTCTAAGAAATAAAGAGACGCTTTTTTATTGGCTGGCTCAACAACCTTCACATAGAAAAGCTGCACTGCTGTGGGCTTTAATCAGTTCCCTCTTATTTATGTACCTATTAAATGATGTATTTGAATTAAGATCATGACATTTAGTGGATAACTGTTTAATTAAATCTCAGTCTATTTGGAGGTATGCCTCTTCTTTTTCTTTTATTTATTATCTTTGTTTTTTTCTCAGCTTTTGCCTTAGTTTTTAGGCCATATTCTTTCATTTTTTTATAATCTTGCCTCGTTGTTGTAAGCATGGCTTTGTTGCTTTACAGCTGTGGTACATTTGCAGGAGCTGATTGTCATCAGACGCACTGCGGCACAGGAATGTCCCGGATGCGGTCCTGTGGATCACTCCGTTAAAGACATGGACCTTGTCTTTTTGATGTTAAAAAATGGTTCCGTTCTTGCTGTCGTGTAATATATCCCTGCCCTTCACACCTGGTCCTGGGTTTGATTCCCAGGCGGGACGCCCCAGGTCCTTTCTGTGGAGTGGACATGTTCCCCCCGTCTCTGCTTGAGTTTCCTCTGGGTGCTTCGGTTTCCTCCCACCGTCCAACGACACATCAGTTGGACTGGAGATGCTAAAAGAGGTGTGAGTGTGTGTCTGCCTTGTGATGGACTGGCAACCTGTCCAGGATTTTCCCCACCTTTCACCCTCTGAGAGCTGGGATGGACTTAATCAGGACAAGCAGCTAAGAAAATGAGTGAGTGTCTTATTCACAAAGTATAGGAACACTTAAAATGGAATTTTTACTCGAATGCCTTTTCACTGAACATCCAAATTCCAAAAATGTCCAAAAAACACGTTTGTTCAAGAATCAATACAGTATAACCGCTGTAAGCTATTTATCTTTTTGTCCCAGAAACCTTCCTCCAGATAAAGAATGACTTTTAGTCTCGGCCCCGAGTCCCAAGCTGACCGGTCACCTGGTTTGAACTTTCTTCTGAGCTAATCCTGTGAGGTGTGGGCCATCTCTGTCATGTGAAGTTAAGCTAACTCTCTCTCTCCATCTAATCCCTCCGTCAGAAGAGCAGGGAGATCGATGAGGAGCCGCCTGATGTAATTGGGTAATACGCCTCTTTTGGGCTGTCTGTTCATGAATCAATGCAAGTGTATTACAGAGGCTGTAAAGCACTGCTCTGCGGACGGGCTGTAAATACTGGGGGATCGTGAGCCATCCCGCCGGTTTCCTGATGAAATGCTTAACTGGGGGGGTTCCTGTACAATATTCTGCCCGAGTCATTGAATTGTCTTTGATCACTGTTTCTTGGCTTTGAGAGCAGCTTAGCGAGAAATAGGACGGAGAGTGAGGACTGGAGCTGCGTGTCTGCACGGTGACGTCTGAAAATCTAATACTTGTCCAAATGAACAACATCTTCTGCGGCATCTGGAAGCAGCCCAGAGGACCTCGGCCCAATCCTCTGGCCCGCCTGGAGCCGGCACGGGCCAATCTAGTGCCTTCCATCTGTCAGCCATTCCTCGCCAAGCTCGGGGAGTTCCCCTCAGCAGTCAGATCCTGCTCTCGACCCTGCTCAGGGAATATAGGGCAGGGTTTCAGCTCCAGACGGTGAAAGGAGGACAGTGGGTGTCAGGCGGAAATAAGCAAACTGTCTTTGCAAAAACAGAGAGAATCCACACAGGGAGACCCAGGGTACTTGACAAGTCTGGCGTAGAGTCTGCTTAAAAAAAAAACCCAAATGTTTAGAAGCACCATCCATAGCCACGATCCAACAGGACCCTGTCCATGACTGAATATGTATGAGTCTGATGATTTTCAGAGGAATCGTAAGGAGGAAAATGTCAGTTTGCACAAATTTGTCATTGAAATGTCCATTTCTGTTGTAAACAGGATGCCACACACTGGACAAGTTGTCCTATCCCAGGTGCCCACAGAATCCCAGCCTGAAGAGCATTGCTGCAGGGCTGTGGTGGCCTAGTGGTTAGGCAGTTGGCCCCAGAACCAGAATCCCAGACCAGTAGGTTGCCCTGAGGTACCTTGAGCAAGGTACCATCCCCTTCACTGCTCCTCGGGCACTTTAATTAGCTGCCCTCTGCTGCACGGTGTGTGTGGGTTAAAAGAAGAGGATGAATTTAATTGTGTCTCACTGTGTGCTGTGCCGTGTTTCACAATGACGAAAATATAGTCACTTTCACTTTCACACACTTTTCACAGCCCTGGTCATATGAAATGTTGTGTTGATTCATTAAGGAAAATAAATAACCCATCCTCTCCAGGGAAAACACACGATCAGCTAAGGGCCATTTATTGATGAACAGATATTTCCACATTAACATATTTGCAAAGAAGAAGAATATTTATTGCTATAATTTGCCACATTTGGTCATTTTTTTCTCCAAGTTACATCACACAGAATAACCCGCGCATTTGTTCTCTGCATTTAAGCCATAAACCTGCCGATACGAAGGCGATATTTTTGGATTGGCCTTCAGTGACTTGTATAACTAATTATGAGGAGATGACCCAGTTAATATCATATTTAATGGGTCTGATTGGTCCCTCGAACCCAAGCTTGTATTTGCTAGATTGTAGCAATAAAACAATCAACAGCTTTGAAGTGTAATAAATAGATATCATAGTCATTATTGAGCCCTGTATCAAGATTAGAGTTTAAATATCGCAAAACTAAAAGTCCTACGATTGAATTCCTCGATAAAAGGCACCGTAACGCGCTCTGGTTCTATAATGAGAGTCAGTGTATCTCGTTACAGGTCATATGCTGTACATATCGGACATCGGAGTCATCATCGCAAACCTAACAGTGTGCTGAATATGTATGAACTGGCAGTAAAGAAATTGCAGCTTTTCACTCTCCACTCCAACCTTCCCTTCCCTTCAGGATCCCAATTAGAGGCTGAATGTCCTCATTAGCAGAAAAGAGCCGCCTGCTGGTCCAGATGTTAGGAGCAGAAGAAGAGGTGTGAAGAGGAGTGAGGGGGAGGAAAATACAACAGCTGTATTAATGAACTCTGCAAATGTCAGGCCTACTGAAACTACAAACTAGGGATTATGCCAGACAGTGAGGGGTTTGAAGAAAAATTTGGAAGATTTTTTAGAAATTTCAGCATAATCACTCACTGAGATTGAATCTGATGCAAAATGGTTCCAGTCTTTCGTTTTTGTTGAATGGCGGTGATAGGAACGAGCCATATGACTTCCTTTCCAAGCCCACCAGTGTCCCGACGTTTGTCCGATATTCAAAGTGAGTGATGATTGGTTAGTTTTCTTTGGGGTAATTTTTTGCATTATAATGCACTACATGTTCCTAAAGTGAAAGTGAAAGGGACTGCGAAACACAGCACACAGTAAAACACAATGGAATGCAACCTCTACTTTTCACCCGCACACACCGTGCAGCAGGGGGCAGCCATATCCAGCACCTGGGGAGCAGTGATGGGGACGGTACCTCAGGGCAACCTACTTGTCTGGGATTCAAACCCATGACCTTTCGATCCTGGGGCCTAGTCCCTAAACTCTAGACCACTGCTGCCCCAGTTTAAATAAACTTTTGATATGATAACTGTCCAGAAAGCAGCTTTTTAAGCCTTCGGAAAGTCTAGGCAAGAAATCACTTGTTTTTAAGCACTTAATACCACGCTTTGGTGTGATCTTTTCATAATCTTGACTGCAGAAGATAGGAAGCCTGCATTTTTATGAAACGTATATAGCACAGACAGATAATGAGTAGACGTCGATCAGCCGAAACATAAACACTGCCTTCCTTACGCTGAGTAGGTCCCACTTGTGCCAAAAAACAGCCTTGATCAACCATGGCATGGACTCTAGGAGATCTCAGAAGGTCAGCTGTGGCAAGGACATAAGGATCAGATCCTTTAAGTCCCGTAAGTTATGAGGTGGCTGCTCAATAGATTGGTAAATATTTCCCGTCCCACAGAGGCTGAATCAGCTTGAGATCTGGGAAATTTGGAGGCCAAATCAACACACCTGCTCTTCAAACTGTTCTTGAAAAGTTGTTGCAGTGTGGCAGAAAACATTCTATTCTGTGTACTTGAGCTGCAATAATATTTTGGACTCCCATCAAAGTAACATCCACATGCCAGGACCCACAGTTTGCCAGCAGATCATTATCCAGAGCATCACACTGCCTTCCCATTCAGAAACTGCCTTCAGAAATTAAATAATATAGAGGGCAGAAAAAATAAAACCTTCTTTTAATGCATTTTCTCGAACAGAAGTGGTGCTTAGCTGTGCCAATCCATTTATACCAGTTGCTCCTGATAATAACACACGAAAACGAACAATATTATTCCCGGTATTGGCACCCATGAAAAGGTAAGGTCCCTGATATCACCCAGCTTTGGCGCCAACGCTCCCAGCTGCATTGAATGGGGCTTTCGGGAGCATTTGGAAGAGATCCATGCAGTATTAACTGACCTTAAGTACCACACTAGTCCCAGACCCACCGTGCTATTTAATGATCCAGGCACAGTCTTGCCTACTTTAAGACGTTTCTATTAGTCTCTTCGTGTCTTGGCGCTGAGTTACCGGTGGAGAGGGATTGAGGCTTTAGTGACTGCAGAAACATCAGACAGCCGGGCCTCGTTAGCGCTGGTGCTGAACGCTGGGCTGAGGAAAAGACAGATTGTGTGCTGGGGGAATATATACAGATGCTGCTGAACATCATTGCCCGCTGCAGGGGGAATCCTCCATGGATTACTTGCATTTAACAACAAGATGGAGAGACAAATTACCCAGGGGTAATTTCTGTTCCCTCTCTTATCGGTTTCAGAGTGAAAGAAATGCCCATCCTGGCATGGATTCAGAGATGTCCTTGGGTTCGTGCATCGTTCAGTGCATCACAGTGACCTTGACCTGGCTGGCCTGCTAGTATATGTTGTATTGGTACAAACGGATCACACGTGTCATTAAATCTGGAGATTTAAGCACATTGTAGTCAGTGCTGGGTTGAGAATCATCCACTGTCCAAAATGATCCAGCTTACAGTGTCCTGTGGTCAGTGATAAAGAATCAGAGGAACCAAGACACTACGCCGCATCAAATGAACCATCATCGACTATTTCATATCAGCAAGGTGGAACAACATGCTAGAACTGTCCGATCAAGATGGACAATGGATGTAGATACAGGGTAAGTGTCAGTATGTGTATATATGTGTACTTGTGTGTGTAGGGCGTCATGATTCGTGCATGTGTGTGAGACATGTTTTAGGTGGACATGCTGAGCCAGTGTGTGTTAGCGCATGATGCTGGGCTGTGGTGACAGGCTGGAAAGAGCCGTACTAGTCTGGCCACATGGCCTGGCTCCACATCTTTATTCAGTGGCTTAATGAAGCCTGATGATGTCATTGCCATGGCAACTGCTTGTGGCTGGCATGCTTGCATGTTTCAGGCCTGTCCTGACTAATTGCTCATGTGGAGTACAGACGTCCATTGCATGATGAAATTCTTCTCCGGGACAAATTTCTCTGGGAGACGTAGCTTTGACTCCTGGACCAGCTGGTTATCATGATGTAACCTTGAGCAAGGTATGGTGTCCAACACTGCTCCCCAGGTGCTGGATTTATGGCAGCTTGCTGCTACACCGTGTGTGTGGACAGAAGCATTTTGTTGTGGTTTTCTGTGGTGTGTTCACAAGGATGAAAAAGTTGCTTAAAAATTGTGTTTTTCATGAATAATGTTCTGAAGTGTCCTTTGTTTGGAGGTGTTTCACAATATTCATTAAAAACTAAGATTTTTTAAGTGAATGGGTGCATGTTGTGTTATTAATGTAGCCTCTTTTTCATGTTCCTCACAATATCTGAGACCTTTCCACAAGGATGTCCAGGCCCACATGGGTGCTGAAGTCTCCCTGTTCTCTTTGGCAAAAGCCATAGTGAAAGTGAAAAGTGAAAGTGACTACCCTTGTCATTGAGAACCACAACACAACAAAATTAAACCTCTGTGTTTCACCCATACACACACATGCAGGAGGGGACAGCTATTGAAAGCGCCCGGGGAGCAGTGATGGGGACGGTACCTTTTTCAAGGGTACCTCAGGGCAACCTACTGGTGAGGGAATCGAACCCACAATCTTCTGATCTGGGACAACTCCCTCACCACTAGGCCAACGCTGCCCCATACAGGTTTTGCACAGTAATGTAGGCCAACACGTGTATTGTGTAAGAAATCTGAAAGTGAAAGTGACTATGTGTCATTGTGAAACTCGGCACGCCACAGTGCGCCACAACGAAATGAAAACTCTGCTTTTCACCCGCACACACCGTGCAGCGGGGGCAGCTATTGAAAGCGCACGGGGAGCAGTGATGGGGATGGTACCTTGTTCAAGGGTACCTCAGGGCAACCTAGTGGTTGTATTGAAAATATGAAAAAGAATGTCTTTGTTACAGTTAAGCTCTGAGAGCAATATAAGGCTTCAGAACCGTAGGTGCACATCACTTCTTCACGCAGGAGACATTTCAGCAAATGATCAAACGTTTTTGACTTTTCAGAACGCGGATGTGAACAGGTAAAGCAGAAACACAAATGTGATTTGAACCTTCCAGCTCAGGCTCTAATGGAGCCTCAGCCTGGCTGATCGTTCCAGCCTTTCTCAGAACCCATCTGTATCTTTTTTTTTTTTTCTGTAAAAAAAATAAATTGTGATTTGCAGTTTAAAAAGGCTGACAATCTAAAGACTATTTCATCTCCTCTCTCATCCCGTTCTACCCTCCCCGATCTTAACCTGCTCCTCTTTTCAGCATGTCTGCTTCTGACTGTCAGAACCTCCGGCTTTTTCTCTGCCCTCGTTTAGTGAAATTACCTGAAATTGGCTCCTGTCCTGGCTGTTTTGAAATCTGGCAGAATTGCTGTTTGCTGCCCTGCCTCTGTGTCTTGTTTTCACGTTTAGTTCTTGTTAAACCTGTCCCGAAAGGTATTAATCAGGACAGAGCTCGATTTGTCCCTGTTTTCCTTCGAGTGTCCTCATCCAGACGATATCTTGAGCCACTGGGCTGAGGCTCACTCAGAGACACCGGCTGGTGTTTTGAGCTGGATATAGTCGTGTGGAGGTTGGGTTAGCTCAGGAAGATCACTCTGAACTTGGGCTGGTGGTGGTCTAGTGGTAGGAGGACCAAGAGGAGTCCCACCTCCAGCACTACCACCAAGGGTTTCCTGCGAAAAACCCATAACTCCAGGTTTGTCCCTGTAATAAGAAACAAAAGTCTCTGTACAGGAGTGTCTTCTAAATGCTGTAAATGTAGATGTCTCACAAAGAACAGCTGTTGAAGGGTAAATGAAAGCAAGCTGAACTGGAGGGCTAGTCTTTCTTGACAAGGAGGATGAATGGACGAAACGAAAAGGACATTGCAATTTATCCCATAAACACAGGGGGCAGCCATGTCATGTCCAGGGAGCGGTGATGGAGATGGTACCATGCTCAAGTGCAAGTAACCAGTCTGGTACTCAAACCCCTGACCTTGTGATTATGGGTCCCAAAACCACCACTGCACCACTGGTAAGGGAGCCATTGCTGGTCCCAGTTTATTTTGATCTAGATGTGAAATCCTGTTTGGCAAGATCATCAAAGTGATTTTTATCGACTGTTTATAAATAGTTCCAGTTGTGGTTTAAGTGTTCCAGTGTCTGCAGCACCCTCAGTTTCCTCCACCAGGGCTTTTCCTTGGAGACCCTGGTTCTGCCCAAACTGGGCCAACTCGATCGCCCAGGTTCCTCTTCAGCAGCCATGAACCTTCAGAGACACTGAATAAACAGCTTGCTGAGCATCTGCTCTTAACTCCGTCCAGCTTTTTTGTTTGTTTGTTATTTGCTCTCCGTTGTTTATTCCTCCGTTCAGTGTAAATGTTGATGTCATAAATGTCACACCCCCACTGGAGCAGACCACGGACGCTGGGCTCGCGCTCTGCGAGCAGGTCGCTGAGAGAGAGAATAACTTCATATGCAGTGAAAAAGTCCTGCTCGACAAAGCTGTGCACCGGGGAGGTCTATAAACAGAGACGTACTGGGTCAAGCTGTTCCTTTTTAAGTGTGTGCCGGGAGCCCTGCTCTCTGTGCCATTTCCGCTGCTCGGGGCTACATTTACCCCCGCCTGGCTCTCAGATACACTACAGAGCCATGAGCACTTGCTGGTTCACCGCCAAGCAGGAAATGTACCGACAAAGTGTTTTCCTTTGCATTATTAAGATATGTATGCGTTTATTTCACAACTGGAAGGACGTTAATGAGACAAATACATAGAATGATCCATCTTAATGATGGTGCAAAATCATAGTCACATTATAATTTTTTCTAATACAGGTAATAATAATGAACATTAACATCAAATCGTACTGCAGTTGTCACTGGCTGTTAACACATTCATGTGGGAAATCTGTTTTTCTCTGACTTTCGGGCTCATGTAGGTCTGAAAGTGTTTTTGCACATCTTCGGTGACAGATTGATGAAGGCAGAGTCAGTGCGATCATGTAAAAGCCCTCATTTCTTTGGCATGTGATCCACGTTGCTGCCCAATTTTCATCTTTTTTTCAGATTTGTCCCGCTTTCCTTATGTGAGATGTTAGTACAGATAATTATGGCTACTTTATTAGAAACCCCTACTCTGCACTTCCACTACTTGGCCACTTTATTAGAAATAACTACCCTGTTGATTAAACATCCTTATTTACTGACTCACTGGTTTACAGGACAGTAGTGAGACCAGCTATGTTATATGGGTTGGAGACGGTGGCACTGATGAAAAGACATGAGGCGGGGCTGGAGGTGTCAGAGTTAAAGATACTGAGATGTTTGTTGGGTGTGACGGGGATGGACAGGATTAGAAATGAGTCTATTAGAGGGACAGATCAGGTTGGACGTTTTGGAGACAAAGTTAGAGAAGCAAGGCTGCGCTGGTTTCTCCAGAGGAGAGACGAGGATTATATCGGGAGGAGGATGTTGAAGATGGAGCTGCCAGGAAAGAAGAAAAGAAGAAGGACAAACAGGAGGTTTAAGGACGTGGTGAGAGAGGACATGCAGGTGATCTGTGTGAAGGAGGAAGATGCAGAGGACCGGAAGAAACGGAAATGGATGATCTGATGTGGCGGCACCTAAACAGCAGCAGAAGAAGAAAGAGAAGAAGACTCGTGCCGTTAAGCGTCCATTTTATTAAAAACCCATTACCATGTGCATCCCCTCAATGGACACTATATTAGGAACACCTAGTATGATTCCACTCATTATTCACTTTATTAGAAACAACCACTCCTGAACAGTGGTGGCCACTTTATTAGAAACCTCTACTTGAGCTTCACAATGCTGGAGTTTATTAGAGAATCCTGTTGTACCTCCGCATACTGGACACTTTATTAGGAACACTCACCTTATTTACTGGCTGTAGCCCAATATCCTGCTGCACCCTTGTTGCCCCAGAAGGGTCAGTTTCTGACCAATGAATCAGTGCTGTACAAATATTATTTTATTACTTAATCATTCTCATCAGTGACACAGACATGCTAGTGAGATGTGTGTGTGGCACTGGTATGAGTGCACCAGGTACAGCCATTTTCTTTACTGCTAGGTTGAGAGAAGCCCAACCAACAAAACATCCAGCAGTTCTGTGGTCTCAAGAGGGGATCGACAGTGGCTGCAGGTTATTAACATTCACACTAACAATCTCGAAACCTGTTCCCTCTCCCCCTCATCGTGTTAACCTGCTTCTCCTCTATTTCACCATGTCTGCTAGACTGGATTTGTGTTTATAGAGAGTCACGCCATCAGGCCCAGGTTATTAGTGCACATACACAGCTTAACAAGAATAAACACTTAAGGTGTCCCTGTCCCAGTGCCAGTCTCCATCAGTGTCTGTGCTGCAGTTTGGGCGGAGCGTTTCGCTCGGCAGCCGCAGAGTGAGACCCCCACGCCTCCGTTAAACACATCAGCAACAGGCCCGCACTAACCCAATTTAATCCTCTGTCACCATGGTGATGAATGGCAGAGGAAGTTCAAAGAACAAATAAAGTTTCTCCAAGAGTTTTTTTCCCCCCTCTCCTGTTGTGGCGTCGGTGCGGGAACCGTTTTATCTTCCCAAGGCCGTCACTGAAACCTTGTAACTGATTTGGCGCCGGGATAAAGGTGAGCAAATGACCACCCTTCAGAGGAAGGAGTGTCTTTAGAGTCCGGATGGCTGCAGGATGTATGACGTTTTACATTTAAGTGAAACGCTCTAATTTGTGGTTTTGTCAGGTCATTGGCAGCCGAGAAATCTCCAAGCCATTAACACTTGGCTCAGGTTCTTATTGAGGATCTTTATTCAAAGCAGTTTTGAGGGTTATTTGCTTTGACCTCAAGTTCTTATGTTCATTCGACTCTTTACTGGCGTCGTCCGGATGAGGCTCTGGTCTGCTTGCATAAGAAATAATATCAGTGATTGGTAGGCGAGGCAAAGCAAATTCATTTGAGTAGCGAGTTTTATTAGCCTGTAGTTCTTCAATGTGCTTTACAGAGATCAAATCAGATAAGAGGGATGAGCGGAGGATTTAAGGTAACTTTATGGAAAAAATTAAAGAAAACAGATCAAAGTGCATTAATATTGTGCAAACAGAAAAGCAGATCCGTTAACAGAAGGCAGCAGACTAAGCGTTTTTTTAGCTTCTTTTTAAAAACGGATGACAGATCTAGTCCTGACGGGGAGCTGGTTCCTGCAGGGGGTCGCGTAACAGCTAAATGCCATTTCACCCTGTTTAGATTCCGCTCTGGGATCAGCAGTTGATCAGGACTGTTGAACTCTAGGATTTTAAAGACATCAGCGATGTCACAAATACATATAGGACCCAAACCACTGAGTGAAAGTGAGAAGAGATTTGAATCCAATTCAGTATCTGATCTGAGTCTAAGTGCAAGGTTCTTTTCTTGGTTTTTGTTAGAACTGGAGTGTTTGGAGTAAACCGGAGCTGAAAAAGGGTCTTTCTGGGGAGGCTGATGTGGAGAACGTGGCAAAATGACTGAATAGAAGATCCCAGCTCAGAATTATAACACGGTTTTTAGCATTTTATTGCCTAAGACGTAAGAAAGAGGCACTAAAGCACAACCTTTCACTCACTCACTCTCTTACCGACTCACTCATTCACTCACTCACTCACTCACTCACTCACTCACTCACTCACTCACTCTCTTACCGACTCACTCATTCACTCACTCACTCACTCTCTTACCGACTCACTCATTCACTCACTCACTCACTCACTCACTCACTCACTCTCTTACTGACTCACTCGCTCACTCACTCACTCACTCACTCTCTTACCGGCTCACTCATTCACTCGCTCACTCACTCACTCACTCACTCACTCACTCACTCTCTTACTGACTCACTCGCTCACTCACTCACTCACTCACTCACTCTCTTACCGACTCATTCATTCACTCGCTCACTCACTCACTCACTCACTCACTCACTCTCTTACTGACTCACTCGCTCACTCACTCACTCACTCACTCACTCACTCTCTTACCGACTCACTGACTCACTCGCTCACTCACTCACTCACTCACTCACTCACTCACTCACTCACTCTCTTACTGACTCACTGACTCACTCGCTCACTCACTCTCTTACCGACTCACTCATTCACTCACTCACTCGCTCACTCACTCGCTCACTCACTCACTCGCTCGCTCGCTCACTCATTCACTCACTCACTCACTCACTCACTCTCTTACAGACTCACTCTTTCACTCACTCACTCACTCACTCTCTTACTGACTCACTCGCTCACTCACTCACTCTCTTACTGACTGACTGACTCACTCACTCACTCACTCACTCACTCACTCTCTTACTGACTGACTGACTGACTCACTCATTCACTCACTCACTCACTCACTCACTCACTCACTCACTCACTCACTCACTCACTCACTCACTCACTCACTCCCTTACTGACTCACTCACTCACTCATTCACTCACTCACTCACTGGATGGATGGTTATTGTGCAATTGGATTTACTCCCCAGTGATGGCTAATCTTCTACAGAATCTCAACAGAGGAAGAAATCCCGGGCGACGAGACGGGTATTTATTTTGCAGTTTGTGCTGTAAGGGATCAAAAGTGCCCAAAACCTGCAGTTTATTCTCAGATCTTTGTTTTTCTTCAGATGAAAAGTGGTGGTGATACGCTGGAAAAAATCTATTTGCACCCACAAACATTTCTTTTACAGACCACCGATATGCGTTAGCGTGTTCCTGATGGACTCCAGAGTGTGAGTTGGGAGGTGGGACCTTTGCGAACTCGGCAGAGCTGCCCTGGGACAGCGAGGGTTGAGAAACTCCTGTATTGAATGCGGTTTCTTAAAAGCACATTTTCACAGGCTCAGTAAAGCAGGTGAAAAGGCAGGGTCTATGAAAAGTGGCCTCTGCTGAGCTATTTTAATATCACCGTGGAGGAGTGCGCAGCTGTCACTGTAGGATTATTGTAATATGAGGGGATTGGCAGAATGTAATTCAACATTTGGTGACTCTGATTACTGCAGCAGGGGCTGCTGGGTAAGCTGCTGGGGGTTATTGCCACGATACAATCGCCGATTCTCATGACTTGTGCGTGATTCAAGATAGTGTCCAGAGAAGGCATACACACACTACCACACACACACACATTTGCTTTTTACAGCGTCAGTATGTGGGGTTTATTATTATGTGCAATAATATACATGTTAATAATGTTTATTACAGTAATATTTTACTAGATTATTTATATATATATATATATTATATGGTATTATTCGTATATATTTCTTTATACATGTTACTATCTACATAATATATAATAATATGCCCAGTATGTTTTATATACCAGTAAGTGTTTATGTTTAATAATAATATATCCCTAGTGTATTATATTAAAATGGTTTTAAAATCTAAATCTTATGGCTTGCGTGCACACACACACACACACACACACACACGCTGTGTCCATCTGTGACCCTTCTGAACCTTGCGGCTTCTTCCTGGCTTAGAGTCCAGCATGATGGGTCAGCAGTGATGAACACAAACATGCGCGGCTGCTGGCAGGAAGAAATAAAGATGATTGGATTACTGATCACTGCTGCTTTAGGAGCTCAGTCCAGTCGGTGGACAAGCCGTTGACAGCGGCCTTCGGCAAACAAGTAAATATTGATGTGGGAAGTAGCAGGCGCTTGCTGAAATTAACAGTGTGCCATAGAAATGGAGCTAGTGCACTCAGAATAGTCAAATGTGTGTGTGTGTGTGTGTGTGTGAGAGAGAGAGAGAGAGAGAGAGAGAGAGAGAGAGAGAGAGAGAGAGACAGAATGAGAAACAATGTTCTGATCTAATTCAGTATCACTACTTATCAGAAGAAGTGGGCCATCGCTGCCGGCAAATATGAGTCATTTTTATCTGAAGAACTAGGTGTGTTAATGAGAACTAACAGGATGTGATTGAAGCAGCGTGTGTGTGTGTGTGTGTGTGTGTGTGTGTGTGTTTGTGTTTACATGCTGGTGCTCAGTGGGATCACACATAATGGGGAGATGTGTATCATAATAGAGATGTGTATCATCACTGATTATGGAAATGATGGGCCTTTGTTCATGTTGTTCTAAAGCACAGCCTCTCACGTGTGTGTGTGTGTGTGCATATAACACACAGACACACACACACACACACACACTGAACACTGAGATCCTCTGGTCATTAAATTCATGCCGTCTTGTCTCCCCTCACTGGAGACCTGTCCTGCTTGTCCATCACAGAAGATCTGCGCCGACCCAATGTTCACACTTCAGCTCAGATTCACACCCCCGGACTTTAGTCCGTTTAAACGGAAGCAAAAAGGTTCGTCCAGAACCGCCCAAATGATTTGGTGTCACCTAGTGAGCTCTGTGGTGGGTCAGGACCAGCCCCAACTGTCTCTAAAGTACTGTCGGTACTGTCCCCATCACTGCTCCCCGGGCGTTGGATGTGGCTGCTCCCTGCCGCAAGTGTGTTTGGGTTAAACACAGAGAAGCAATTGGTTGTTTCACTCTGTGCTGTGTGTTTACAATGACAGATAGTCACTTTCACTTTAACAAATCCAGCCCTGTTTATTCCCATCAGTGCTGAACCGGTGAAGGAGGGGTTGAAGAACACCTGACTGATATTCATCAATATTTTCCACTGAGGTCAAAGGTCATTAGGATTGTTGTGCCTTCAGCAAATCCAGTGTGGTTTGTTTGGCAAACGGATAAATACTTTATTGAAATAATAAATAATGCAGTAATTAGTGAGCAGCGTCGGTGTCGGTTTCTGATCGTACGTGTGTGTTTGACGGTACAAAAGAACACACTGTGCTCTTGTTTAATCACTTTCAAAGTAAAATGACTCATTTTCTAAATACCGGCGGCCTCCGTCTCTGTGCTGCAAATAAAAACACTAACGATCACCTTTCCAACACCTACTGCGTCAATAAATCAGAAAAAACTGCCAGAGTGAGAACGTCACATCAGTGGAGGCTCTAAACACACAACAGAAGATATTAAACCACAATAAATATAAAAACACAACAGATATTAAAACACAACAGCAAAATGTGAGGCACAACAGAAAATTCAGAAGAACAGCCCCGTCGAGTAAATACGGGTCGGGTATGTTCTGATGGAGGAACTGGGATCGACTATGAGAGACAAAAGGAAAATGAATTTAATTCCTCCTGCTGTTTCTCATCAAATACATCGTCGGTTCAGCTCCTGCTTCATTTACAGCATCAAGTGGGTTTTCTCGTCCTCCCTCCAGCAGGAAGCATGCAGACACCAGCGTCCCGGGTCTCGAACTTCATGCGGATTCCTCTCTGCTGCTGCTGCGATGAAAGGCAGGGATAGTTCAGCTCTGCTTCCCTCTGGACTCTCAGAAATGTGCACAGTGGGTTTTTATGTGAGTGACTAACCTCTACATTGTCAGACAGTCATTTTCTGCCGCTTGTCCCAAACGGGGTCACGGGGGAGTGCTGGAGTCCATCCCAGCTCACACAGGACGAGGACGGGGGACACACCCTGGACAGGTCACCAGCCCATCGCAGGGAGGAGCGAGACGGGGACGACACCTTGCTCAAGGGCACCTCAGGGCAACCTACTGGGAAGGGGTTCGAACCCCCGATCCTCCAATCATGCGGCCAACGCCCGAACCACTAGGACACCACTGCCCCCACCTCTACATGTGAGCGAAAAAAAAAACAGAAGCAACGTGAACACAAATGAATCATTAATCGTCCTCTAATGTAAAAGGAGTGTAAGACTGAATTCATCATTCATCCCTGCTGGCGCCACGGTAACCAACACATGGGTCTAAAACACTTCCTGTCTTAATCCGGTCCCAGGTCCCAACTCAGACACAGCCCGAGACAGAGCAGAGCAGAAACGTCATAAAACCGACAAAACATGGCCAAACCCTCCCCCACATTTATGGGATTTAGCCAATCCAGAACAACTCCCATTTCCTCATCATGGAGACAGTCCCGTCGGGGCGACTTTGGGTTAAAGGTCTTGCTCAGGTGTTTATTTTTTTGTTGTTGTTTGTTTTGGCGGGGATTGGCTCCAGCACTGCCTGTGTGTTCTCTGTAAATATGTACTATTTCAAAAAATCTTCTTCTTTCGGCTGCTCCCGTTTAGGGGTCACCAACATCCGTCTCCATTTCTTCCGGTCCTCTGCATCTTCCCCCTTTAAACCAACCACCTGCATGTCCTCTCTCACCACGTCCATAATCCTCCTCTTTGGTCTTCCTCTTCTCCTCTTTCCTGGCAGCTCCATCTTCAACATCCTCCCTCCAATATAATCCTGGTCTCTCCTCTGGACATGTCCAAACCAACGCAACCTTGCTTCTCTAACTTTGTCTCCAAAACGTCCAACCTGAGCTGTCCCTCTAATATACTCATTTCTAATCCTGTCCATCCTCGTCACACCCAACGAACATCTCAGCATCTTTAATTTTTTAAGCATCTTTGCTGTCAGTTTTTTGAAAGGTGTGTGTGTGTGTGTGTGTGTGTGTGTGTGAGACACTACAGTAATTCACATGTCCCTCCTTTATTCCATCACTCATTCCTCTACACTCTTCCTCTACTTCTAGAATGTGGTGTGTGTGTGAAGCCACACAAACACAGCTGCGTTCACACTCATGCTAACACCATCAAACACAGCCACACTTGTTCGCACTCGACACGACGCTGCCATGTTTAATCAGCCGTCTTTAATCAACACACTCCTTTTTTTTTAAACGTCAAGTGTCTGTGACTCTGTTAAACGTGTGCAAGGAGAGTTTGCATTAGCTTGTGCTGTGTGAGGTTAGTGTGTGTGTGTGTGTGTGTGTGTGCGTGTGGGTGTGTGTGTGTGTGTGTGTGTGTGTGTGTGTGTGAATGTGCTGACAGGCACTAGATGAGAAGCTGCTTAAATGATCTCATAATATTTAGAGAAAGAATATGTAAAGCATGGTGGTGGGAGCATCATAATATAAATCTTTTATGATTTAATTGGGGAATTTAAAATGGCTCGTGATGGACTGGCGACCTGTCCTGGGTGTCCCGACCCTTCGCCTGTGAGAACTGAGATAGACTCCGGCACCGCCCGTGACCCTAGTCAGGACGAGCAGCTCAGAAAGTGAGTGAATGAGTATGATTCTGATTCCTTGGCCCCGCCTATGTTCAGGCCAGGTGTATTTCGTTCTTGTCTCCTCATTTTATGTCTTTAGAGACTCGTGTGTGTTCTGTTGCGGTTTGCAGTTTCAGTTTGCAGACTCTTCAAATAAGTCCTGCCGTCCAACCTGCCTACAACCTGTAATGTAGTGGAGGAATCAAAACACTGCCAAAGCTGAACTCTGCAGCTAAAAGAGGTGAGAAGTTCGGCAATAGAGGAGAGGAGCTGGAGAGACTAGAAGCTGGGAGTAGGTTATTTCCAGATTAGTTGGTTGGAATCCGAATCAGAAAAATGAGATTTTACTCCAGAAGGAAGTTGGTTTGGTTTAGGATGTTTTTGTTTGCACCCCACTGACCTGTGAAAAGGTTTGGTGTCACTGGGGTGGTCCCTTCAGGGGTGCACCTTCAGTACCTTTAGGGGGCAGCGGGGGATTAGGTCCCAGGATTGGAAGTTCATGGGATTGAATCCCAGAAAAAACCCTTGAGCAAGGTACCGTCCCCGTCACCGCTCTCCGGGTGCTGGATTTGGCTGCCCCCTGCTGCACGGTGTGAGTGAAAAGCAGAGGATGCTTCTCGTTGTGTTTCACTGCTGTCAAATTCATGAAAAGTGCAAATGTGTCCCTTTCCTTGGGAGAATAAAAAATTAAGGTACAAATATGGACCTCGATATTTGCACAGTTTCTGCAAATCACCTTTCTTTCTGACAGTGTTTGCACTGGACTTTGTAAAAGAATAAAAAAACGAGTGTCTGAAAAAATGATTCCATTCGCTGAACGTGTGTGAGGATACTCATGTGGTGCTGAAAAAAAGATAATAAAACATTTATTATGAACTTCATTTTTAAATATCGATTTTTTTATGCTTCTCTGTGTGCTTTACTGTGTCATGTTAGAGAACAATAGGTTGACATTTCATAAATGAGTAAAATAGTCAAAAATAATACAGAATAAAAGCTGTCTGTGTGTGTGTGTGTGTGTTTAAACCCAAACCCTGATGCCCTTTCGGTGCCCTCTCCTGGGGAGGGCCGCTGTCTACCTTGAATGAAATTAAACGAAACAGTCAGAGGAGAGGGACGTGTTGTGGTCCCGGTTTATTTTTGGAGGGACGTGTTGACAGCTGCTTTATCTAACGGGGTCACAAATGTGCAGCAGCGTCTGCTACTGCCAGGCTCATCACAGCCCCATCTCTCCAAATCACGTGTGCATGAAACAAAAAATCGTATAAACACGACTTTGCAGTGAGCACTGTAGAGTAGCCGTCCCTGAAACTTTGTCCCTCAGAGACTTTTCGGAGGGTAAATATTTTGGCGGGTTGAGTTTTGTGCACATGCTCGTGTGTCTGTGTAATCAAAGCCCAGCAGTTTGACTTTATCAGTTTATTTGTAAGACCGACACTGTAATTATGTTTCTTGGCCACTTTATTAGAAACGCTTGCCTAATAGGTAATCACACTTTAACATGTCCGTCAATGGAGAGTGTCCCCCATAGGACCACCGCTTCTTTAGGGCGCGCTATCCTGACAGATTACTGGACCCTGTTAGTGAAAGTGAAGTGAAAGTGACTATTTAAAGTCTCACAATGAAATGCAATCTCTGCATTTAACCCGTACGCACCGTGCAGCGGTGGGCAGCGCCCGGGGAGCAGTGATTGGGACGGATGCTCAAGGGTACCTCGGGGGAACCTACCAGTCTGGGCTTTTGAACCCATGTCCTTTTAATCCTGGTAATCCAGATTTCATGACCCAAGTATAGTTGAGGAACAGTTCTCCAGGCTTCCTGAACAACAACGTTTTTGGCTCTCATTTTCAGTGCATATTAATTACCTTCACTGTTAGCTAAGCCAGTCTCATTACTTTGAAGCTGTACTTTGTGCTCATGTCATGGAGATTAATCCTCAAGTCTCATCCGCCTGACGGGCCCAGTGATGTCACGTGAGGAGCATGGATTTATTCGGGATTGCAGTGAAAAAGTATCTACTTTTAATTCAGTCCTTCTTTCAGGCTCATTTCATTTCTTTTTTTTTTGTCATCTGATGCTAAACTCTACAGTAGTCAGCCAAACTTGTTAGTTAGCTAATTTAGCCACGTGCCAGATGTTCCTACACCCCTTGAGTTGAGCTTCACTTCCTACTCCTGGTGCACAGCGTCCAGTGTCCACTATTGACCAGATTGGATATTTTGTCAGTTCAGTATAAATACGCATACATAAAATCATGCACTCTGCAATCAAGACCGTCCTAGTTTCCTAGCTCACCACCGTGTGGTCAGTTTGAACTTTAATTTTTTTTAGCTCCTCCTCTCATCCCCTCTCTCTTTCAGTTTTCCACACTGTTCAGAGCTAATCTGAACCACCGTTGACTCCGCTGTAGAGCAGCTTCCTGCTGACTTTAAATTAAACTTTGCTCCCCTTCTGCTTTCAAGGTCATCAGATATTGATATTAATATCAAGGCTTATTGAGTCATGTTCCACCGTATCGTTTTATTTATAACATATTGGAAATGAAAGGGCTCCCGTGTCACAGATATAATTTAGCATGCGTGCCATCCCGGCATATACGGGCCCTCGGCCTCTGGTAGTCCTTGAACAGCAGTGCGGCCTGACTACTAATCGCCACGAGCCGTCCTTGATGGAGAGCACCTTGTAAGCAAGGTGTGTGTGTGTGTGTAAGCAATAGAGTACATTTTATGCTATTAGTGACTCTGTTTTATGCATCTAGGTGTACTGAGTACATAATTTAAAGACATATCATGATCACTCGATTATAGTTTGTTAATAAAATCAATCAAAATGCATGTTTGCAGTGGATATTTCTCAGTGAATGATAAACACGGCGTCTACTGGTCATTCTGAAAGGTGTACCCTGCAGTCTGAACCTTCTCCACAGGGGGCGCTATAAGCACTCACAGCATGCTGTGTGAACATGCCTGTGCTGAGAAAGACGTTCTGAACAGTGAGCCGTTTCAACCATCATACACACACCAGGAGCAGCGGGCCGCAATAACTGCACCCGTGGGGGCAATTATGGGTTTAAGTGTGTTGGCCGAGGGCACTTCAGCCATGGATGCAGGAGCACTAAAGTGCTCACCCCCCTCCGTACACAATGTTCTTGCTGGTCGTTGTGGTTCACCATGTGTTGTGTTTTACAATGGTGTATAGTCACTTTCGCTTTCACTTCAAACTCACTGAACGCGGTTCTTTCTTTCATTTCTTGTCTCAAACGCTTATCTTGAGCTACGACCTCAGGAAGTCAGTACAAACGAGTTTCTGGCATCATTACAGCCCATTTTATGCTGCGAAGCCTCCCGTCCGTAGCGCCGCTCTTCTGTCCAGAACAGTGAGACGCTCACCTTGTTTTCTGGACATCCTTCATGTAAAATGGCGGCTCCCAATTCTTCTCAGATCCGAGACCACTTCATGTTGAATTACCCCCTCTTGACGTCTCCCCTCGTGTGTGTTTTATAGAGAGGGACAAAAATAGAAAAAAAAAAAACTTTCAGTCATATCCTCATAAAAAATTGACTGTGGTCGGAGAATGAGGGCTGTGGAGAGGCTGAGGGAAAAGTGCTTACTTCTAAGAAAGACAGATCAGATGAATCCACAGCACTCTCTCTCTCTCTCTCTCTCTCTCTCTCTCTCTCTCTCTCTCTCTCTCTTGCTCTCTCTCGCTCTCTCTCGCTCTCTCTCTCTCGCTGGCCCTCTGGGAGCCCTTTGCTGACAGTGGCTTGTGTAAAGCCAGACTGCTTGATTACTGTGTGATAGAGCCCTCATCCCTCCGTAGGCACAGTTCTGAGTGGTGGGGATGATGGAGCAGAGAGGTTTGCAGCCACAGAGATATAAAAACGACAAAAAGAAGACAGTAAACTGCAAGTCCATGAGGTGCTTTTAAAGAAGGGTGAAAGATGTAGTAGAGCTACATCTGTACTGGGACCAGTCTCAGTACAACATCAGGAGCTATGCAACAACAACAACAACAACAACAACCTCTACAATAACAATAAAAACAATCAAAACAACCACAACAACAACTATACAACAAAAACATGTACAATAAGAACAGCAACAACAACCATACATTATCAACAACAACCTGTACAATAATAATACAAACAATAAAAACAACGACAACAACAACAACAACAACAACAACCTGTACAATCATAATAACAAACATTTACAAAAATAGTAAATACAACAAAACAACAACAATCAACTTGTAAAATATTGTTGTAAAACAAGAACAAAACAGCAAACAACAAGAAACAACAACAAACATGTACAACGGCTTTAGTAATAACAAGCGAAAACAACAACGGACACTAAAAACAAGTAAAACAACAACATTTCTACAAACAAACAACACGGACCATGGTAACGGTAACAACAAGAACAAAAACAACAAGCAAACATTAACAATGTAAAACGGTTAAAGCAATAATAATAATGAAAACAACAACAACAACACATGTGTACAATACAAACAACAACAAAAACAAGAATATATTTTATGACCTTTATGTTTTGTATGAATCGGCCCGGTGAGCAGAGACCATGACTGCTCCCCCCTTTCTGCAGAGATGAATCGTTAAAGGGCTTCACAGCCTTTTGTACCTTCCTGACCTCTGACCCCTCTGAGAGTCCCACTCTGGAGCTGGTGGAGCGGACGGCCGACTGAGTGCGGTGCTGTGAACGAGTGTGACAGGCCTGCAGGAGGGAACGTCTCTGTTTTTAATGGAGGATTTAATGTTGGAACGTAAGAGCTGCAGGAGGACGAGGGCCTGAGGGAGAGAGAGGGCGAGAACAACATGAAAGTGTGTGTTAACATGCTTAATTTACCCTCACTTTCCTGCCCCCTCGCTCTCCATCTCTCCCCCAGTTCACTTTCTCACACGTTTCTCTCTCTGTATCCCTCCCTCTCTCGCTCACTCTCTCACTCTTTCCTTGTATCTTTCTCTTTCTCTCCCTCTTTCCCTCTTTTCTTTCTCTGTAGCTCTTTCTCACTCTCTCCTGCTCTTTCTCCCCCTTCGTTCTCTGAATCTCTCCCTCTACATTCACTCTCCTCTTCTTTCTCTTTATCTCTCGGTCTCCGCCCCTCCTTCCCCCCGTATCTCTCGCTCCCTCCTCTTCTTTCTTTTTATCACCGTTTCCATGCTCTCTGTCTCTCTCAGTCTCTCACTCACGCCCCTTCTCTTCTTTGTTCCCTTCTTACCCTGCAGTTCTCCCTCTAAATTCTCTCTGTCTCCAGTCCTCCTTTCCCCCCTTCTCCATTCTCTCTCTCTCTCTCTCTCTCTCTCTCTCTCTCTCTCTCAGTTCCTGAAATTCGGGGTGGGGCAGGGGGCTGATTCCAGCACATGTAATCGATTCAGAAATGGCTTTAAAGCAGCATTAATGTGGACTCTGGGCAGTGAGGGACACCGGAGATGGACCCGCCATTATCACGGCTCCACTCGACCTGCTCTAATGCGTTTACAGCCAGAGAGCCTCGCAGAGACACTCACTCACTTCCATACATGCAGCTACACTTCTGATGGAGGATGATACTAGAACTGCATCGTTATCCGCATTATTGTACTTCCGAATGTTCGGGTCCTGCTGCACTGCTGCGTTAACAGGCCCATTTCCTACATTGTTCATGTATTTTATTTTATTTACATTTATTTTTGTGGTTTGGTTTACTAAAAGTTGATTTCTGCATCATTGTCCAACATCTCTATATCCTTTAGAATTAAACAGGCTGATTTTGTTACTATGCCTTTAAGGCGGATATGTAAATGAGCTCTTTTCTGATTGGTCATCCGGATACGTGATGGATATGTCACAGCTGAGATGTTCCTCATCATTTCTTCATTAAGAGAAGCCGGTTTGCTATGGGCTGATTAAGGTGGATAAATTTCCATATATGAGCTGTAAGATTTATTGGAACATTTTTAAAACTTTAATAATTTGCATACTACATCATAATACATTTTTTATTTATTTTACTGCATTTGTAACCCTGAAGAATGAAATATTACTTCATATTACATGAAATTATTATCATGTAGGTTTCAGCCTAAAAGGACCCAAAAGCTGCTTCATGCACTTCAGTTCCTCGGCTGATGCTCGATAAACCTAGAAGGTCTCAGATGTTTTCATCCCTGTTTCACTGAAGTAACAGCGCTGTTATAGGAGAATGTGTTTTGGCCCACGCTGGAGACGTGTCCTAAAGTGAGAAGCTGGTGAGAGTAGGCACTCGGTGGAGTGCAGTGCTGGGGCTTTCAGTGTCCCTCTTCAGAGTGCAGGATCTGGGGATGTTTCTAAGTAATGGATCATCTTTGAGGGTGATACTGGTATGACTCAGCCCATCATAAGAAATATTTGTCTGAGGTAGTGAGCCATGTGGTATGTGTGTGTGTGTGTGTGTGTGTGTGTGTGTGTGTGAGGCGCAATAGCAACTCATCTCACTCCAGCTGCAGTTCAGTCCTGTTGGTGGGAGAAGAATAAGTTCTAAGGGAAGAGACTTTGTCACCACGTTAGGTGCCAGAAATCATGTTTTATTAGAAATTCTAAAATAGCTGCTAAATAATAATAATAATAATAATAATAATAATAGTAGTAATAATAATAATGATCCCATTAAACACTACCAGGTGCAGCGCTGGCCTAGTGGTTAGGGACTTGACCCCAGAGTTGAAAGGTTGTGGGTTCAAATCCCAGACCAGTAGGTTGCCCTGAAGTACCTTTGAGCAAGGTACCGTCCCCATTACTGCTTCCCGGGCTCTTTAAAAAAGCTGAAAAGCAGCTTCGTCTTAGGAGCCTTGGGTTCCTCTCAAGGTTTCTTCCCCCATCTTTAGAGAGTCTTGACTCTGTCCTGTTCAGCTTGAGTGTGCAAAGCTGTTTGGTGAAAACAACCGTTCTAAAAAGGGTTTTGTAATTAAAAATGATGTCTGTCTGTCTGTCTGTCTGTCTGTCTACAAAATGTGCAAGTTGAATTTAAAGCTGCTGAATGGAAGTGTGTCCAGACAGACGTGCAGTTAACAAATCAGAATGCAAAAGTCCTGGTATTTGTGGCCAGTTTATCATGCAACTGCTCAGCTGATAATGAAGGACTCCTTGAGCCCAAAATTTGATAGTAGCTACAGATGATACTGGGCTTCCATGAGGAGAAGTCTGGGAATTGATATGCATGTTGACCTTCAGAAGATCTTGACTGTATAGGTGTTGTATTTATTCTAACATTAACATTTTAAGTGTTAAGTTGAGACTAGTGAAGCTGGTGAAACTGTAGACATAGGAAGCTGAGTTGAGGACCAAGAGGTTGTGGGTCCAGATCTCCAGAACTCCTTCCCAAGTAGCTTTAGGGAGACACTCCTTCCCCATTAAGACTTTTGCAGAGTAGAGTTTTTGAAGCTGAGATTAGTTATACAGCTACCTAATGTTGCCCTAAAACCTTTTACAAGCTGGTTATTTTTAAAAGTAGCAATTAACACATCAATATACCATGCTAGTTTACATTCAGGTGCACTTAGCTCGGTAATGATGCACAGTGACTTCATTCTTGTAAATAATTCATGCATTTGGCGAAGCCTGCAGTCTAGAGTAGTGTTTTCCGGTTTCCACCCCTGGAGGTGTGCCGACTGCCTCCAAACAAGGACTGTACTGGTGCAAATTACAAACAATATTTAAACTTCAAACAAACTGGAGTGTTTTAGTTGGCAAGCGCTTGCAGCAACTCTCGCACTCATTTTCATAGCTGCTTGTCCTGATTAGGGTCACAGGTGGTGGCAGCCCTCACATGGCAAAAGGCAGGGAAACACCCTGGACTGGTTCACTGTCATTTTGGTGTGGTGGTGTGATGGGACACCAGTCTCTCAGGGTGTCTTGTCTGTAGAGCCCTCGGCTCTGTCCCTTCTAGTCAGTAGTCAGGCTGTAATAGCGAGTCCTGCCAGAGTCCCGGTACTGCACTCTGTAAATTCATGGTCTGCACACTGTAAGTTCAAAAAAGATCTAATTGAAGGATGAGGTTAAAAGGAGGATGAGGATGCAGAGAAGAACGGGTTCCCTTTTTGACTCTTGGTTTCTCCCAGTGTTTCTTCCTCCAGTTTTATGGAATTTAGCTTCTGTCGCCCTCGGCTTACTCACTCCGGGCTCTAACCCGGATTCTCTAAAGCTGCTTTGTGACAACAACAGTTGTAAAAAGTGCTTCATAAATAAAACTGACTTGATAAACACACCTAGGAGATAATTTAGCAATTATTAGATAATTGGGGCAGCGGTGGCCTAGTGGTTAGGGAGTTGGCCCAGCATCGGAAGATTGTGGGTTCGATTCCCACCCATGTGGGTTGCCCTGAGGTACCCTTGAGCAAGGTACTGTCCCCATCACTGCTCCCCGGGCGCTTTCAATAGCTGCCCACTGCTGCACGTGCGTGTATGGGTTAAATGCAGAGGTCCAATTTCGTTGTGGTTCATGTGTGCTGTGCCGTGACCTTGCAATGACAAGGGTTGTCACTTTCACTTTCACTTTCAACTCCATGTCCACTCCACACAGACCCTGATGGTCCCATCTGGGAATCAAGCCCTGGACCTTCTCACTGTGTGGCGACCCACTGCGCCACCCACAAGTTTGAGAAAATGTGGAGGAAGACTGGATACTGTTGAGAAAGATCTCAGGTTTAAACGTTCTCCAGTTGGGTCGAATAGCTGTGAAGAGGTGCTGATGCCCCCCTCATATTAACATGGTATTAGTGAGACTGCTGGCTAATCTTCTTTTGGTTGCTCCAGGTTAGGGGTTGCTACAGTGGATCACCCATCACCATTTCTTGCTGTCCTTCTTTACTCCAGCTGCCTGCATGTCTCCTCTCACCACATCCGTAAACCTCCCTAGGAAGGTTGTGGGTTTCAGTCCCTGGTTGGTCAGTCCACAGGTTGCCCTGAGGAACCCTTGAGCAAGGTACCGTCCCCACCACTGCTCCCTGAGCTGCCCCCCGCTGTACGGTGTGTATGGGTGAAATGCAGAGGCTACATTTTGGTCACTCTAAGTGACAATAGTCACTTTCACTTTATTAATTATTTATATTAGAGTTGTGTTATAATTATTAAGAGCTACTCTGTGCTGCATTCTAAGGGTGCACACTGAAAACATTACAACTTTGTTTCAGCAAAGAATCAGTGCTCTCGTTGTCGGCTCTCCTTCATTGTTTATGTTCTCACCTTAGATCCCGCCCCTGTATTCAGGCTGTTTCCATGCACACGCTATGTTTGGGCCTGTTTGCAGCTTTTTGATGATCCACACATTACAGTCACAACCAATTAAGCAGGTTAGTAAAAAAAGAGAGGCAGAGCCACCGTTTTGCCATCTGTTAAGCTTTCATGATCAAGTAATTGATCTCAGCGCGGAGGCTGATCTAATGAAACGACAGCTCTGTCAGGAGACGCAGGCTTAATGAACTGGCTCAAATGGACTTACTCAAAAACAAATGTCCACGCCACAGACGGTCACCTAAAAAAACACCCACCTAGATAATTACAGTTCCAGCTTGTGATGTGAGGGGAAATAGTCCAGAGCAGACGAGAGTTTTTTTCTCTGTGAATTAATGGTTTATTGAACAGTGGATTCTGGCTGTAGCTTGCAGAGCGGCTTGGATTTTGCTCAGAACAAACAGTTGTGATTGTGATTTTGATCGTCGATCTGAAAGATCAATACCAGGACCACCCTCGCAATAACAGAACAATCAGAGTTTCGCTGCATTCGCAGAGACAGCCGTCCTCACCGCATCTGGGCACCGAGGCAGCAGCTTTAGGGCCCTGAGCCGCACTCAGACAAACCGTCCAGCGCTTGAAGTGACCATTTCACTAATATGAAAGGTCAATTTTCACACACTATTGGCCAAAATACTCTATTAGAGAAAGTGCTCTGCAGTGTTTCTCCACTTGAAAAAGTTTGATGATATTTAAGGACTGTGCTCTCCTTAAGAGCGAGGTGCAGTGTGATTTTAATCTAATTAGCTAAAGTTATTGAAATATATTCAGTACTGAGCCAAAAGTCTCGACCTACCACTCACTTCTCCATATTTCGCTTCCAAAGAGCCAATTTTCTTGTATTGTGGAGGGAAAGTTCTCCAGGCTTCTTGAAGGACAAAGTTTTTGGCTCTCGGTTTCAGCACAGTCCCTGAACCTGGGCGCAGCGGCGCAATTTAAGGTGGAATTAAGGTTTACTTTACGTTTAAGTTAACTTGCCAGATTTTAACATAGGGGGCGCTGTTCCAGGCAGTCATGTGAAAGCATGTGATTAAATTGTCGGTGTTTTGGGACATCATCAATCTTTGCAACCAGATTGGCACTCAATCAGCGCCCATCTTGCCGGTTGCCCTGGGAAACCAGCCAAGTTGCCTATGCCTAGAAATGGCCCAGTTTATAATTGTGATACATCCTATAGTGTGTGATGGCTGGCATTTGTTGGCCTTTGTCTTGATTTTCTCCATTTTTTCACCCTGACGTATTCTGTCACCTATTTTCTGCTGAAGGCCTTGAATGGTCGGGTAATAATAATTCTCTCCATTGTGCCAGGCGAGGCAGTGGATGTAAGTGCTGATGCATGATGTATATTTTTATTTTTCTGCTGCTCTCAGGTTGTCTGTCTAATGCATGACTCCACTCCCAATTAAAGGCCATTACTGAAGAGCTTGACAACGTTTTAGTCTGCCTCTGCCCTGACCACTGGCTGCATTAATGTCCTCTCTCTCTCTCCCTCTCTCTCTCCCTCCCTCTCTCTCTCTCTCTCTCTCTACCTCTCTCCCTCTCGGATGCTTCATTTTGCGATCTCTAGCTAATTGGGGCCCTTTAACCATTCTGGCATCAGAATTTCAGATGTGTTTGTTAGTCTGCAGTGTCAGGGTTTGCACACAGCATGTTCAGTACCTTCTGATGATGCTTCACGCTCAGTGGTTCAGGGTAAAAGGCAAATGAGAGCCGATTGAACCTTTTAATACAAACAGTGTGGCAGTTAAAGACACATCTTTCCTTTTTGTGTGTCAGGTGCTGTTTCATGCCAGAGGGTTGAAGAAAAAAACAAAACATGTTCATCAAAGTCAAGAGAAAATGGAAAAAACATCCCCCGAGGCCTTTGGATGGGTTTCAAACCTAAAGAGTGTCTGTCAGCTCAAGCCTTTCAAACTGAACAGAAACAATCTATCCATGGTCGTCCGCTAACCCGTTCCCAGCTCTTTCTCTCTGGTGCACACAGCAGAGAGGATCGGGTCACCTACTTTACGATGTTTACATTAGTGATGGAAATATGAATCATTCATTTCTGAGCTGACAACAAAAATATATAATATACAGCCAAATTCTCAGATGGGGCGAGATGAAAGCACATAAAGTTGGAAGGATTTAAAGGGAAAACATGCAAGATCCACTTAATCCAAGTGATCGGTGGGACGTGGGCTTGAGTAGGCTGCTTTGAGTAAGACACCGTCCCAAGCAATGCTTCCCGGGTGCAGACACTGTGTTCACTACCGGTGTGTTAGCAAGGGCTAAATGCAGATTACAAACACTACACACTATTTTCCTTCATTTCGTTTGTTCACATACAGTTGGGATGAAAGTGGGAAAATCTGAGACCACCTCCTAATTTCCTTTGGTTTTCGTGCAGGTGAGCTAACGTCAGGACCATCATCTGCTGCCCAGGTGTTACCAAGGCTTATGGAATGGACTTTTTATGAAGAGACGTGCTTTTTGCTGCATATTCTGACTTGTGATTAAGTTTTAGTGGGCTTTTGAAATTTGACATCTTTTGTAAACCAAACTTGAGCTGGTGAACAGCATTGTTCTAATCCGATGATGTGATAATGTGATGGATGTTGGCGGGGACTCGACTGTTCCAGCCTAATTGTGTGGGGTGTTGTGCATTTAGGGCCAGTTAAGTCTGCATTTTGGACACAGCAGAAAATGTGTGCTAATTATATTGGGAGGCATTGGTTTGTAAATTCATTAAACCCTATTAGGCTGATCTCTTTTGGACTCCGGATAACAGAAAGAGGCATTGCCAAGGGGGCGGTGAGCGAACCGCATAATTTTAACAAGCATTTTTTTAAGACTTCTAAAATGCTGAAAGTGTATGTAGGAGGAAAAAGTTCCAAACTGCTTAGTCAGAACTCTCTGCCCTGACTGTGGCTGACTCTGGAGCTGGAGCTGGGGTGGACACAGCTCGATGATTAACTGCTGACTGTACCTCGGACAGCGAAATACAGAATAGTCACAGCATGGTCTGTGACTGCTTCAGTCAAACTACCCCTCAGTGTTGTAGGACAAAGCGAATGTTCTTGGCGGGGCAATTAGAGAGACATTTCTAGCTTTTTTTCCCTCCCCTAATCGTTCTTGATTACAGCGGCTGCTCAGGGCTCTGATGGCATTCAGGCAATCAACAGTGCTGAGTCACTGACCTCCAGCCAAGGACTGACACCCCTGAACCTTCATGTTTCACAGCTTTATCTATTTGTTCGACAAGATCCTTTGTATTATTGTGGAGTCTGATTCCTACATCACTTCATGGTTATTTTTTAAATCTTTGAGGGCTAGTTGTGTATGGAACACTGGCGACCAAGAGGTGATGGGTTTTAGCCCTGCTGCATCTTTCGGAGCCCTCGAGCAAGACCTTAACCCTATGCAGCTGCAGGGAGACTCTCACTAGCATTAGGGAATGTCCTCAACTTGGAAAAGAGGGACTGAATAATGAAAATCAACCCAATCAGTTCTGCAACAGTGAACCTGCAATATTCACTGTTTACATTCTGGTTTGAAGACCAAATTTTGATCTTTTTGAAGTATTTCAAGCATGAGACAGAAGAACCATGATGGCATGTGTGGGCAAATTAGCGAACGTTTGAAGGAGAAACAGGAAAATGCAGTGGAAGAGGATAATGCTTCTTGATTGGATGATCTTAAATATCAGCTATAACAGGACATAAGCTCAGGTAGACTTCCGCTGTGCATTGTACAGGGTTCTCGGTTGATGATGCATCCTTGACCACAATGGTTCTGCTGAAGTGGTAGAAATGTGGACAGATTTGCTAGATGGGGAAAATGAAGATGGTTCAAAAAACTGTTGCCCTTTTGGTCAAAAGGTGGTACAAGAGAATAAGCTCTAGCTGATTCTAGATAATCTGATAAATTGCTCTCCATCCCTAGTAACCACTTAAGGCATAAAGGTGATCAAGTCTTTTCTTTAGCCGGACCCAAAGACCTCTTCATTCAGTGAATATTTCTTGTTTTAAAAGAAGACTGGTAGCTCATCTATTGTTCTTGACCTTGGAGGTTTGTTTTTGGTTGCTTCATATTTTTTTGGTATTATGTAAAATACTTCGGTTGTATAAGGTAAATAAATTAAGATGAGAAAGAAGCTTTAAAGAGAAGTAAAGGTGGTTGTCTGTAGTATTTAGGAAATCTTGGAAGACGCGTGTTCACCATCAGATTAACACTGAATGATGGGCGGTGTTGTTCAACTCAATGTCACTGATTTGATTGGATGAGCCATTTTCATAGTCCTGAGAAAATACTCCAAAAGTGCCAAAACTCTCTTTAAAACACTTTCTGGGGGAAATTCAGAGGCTTTAAACTCCTCAGATGTCTGGTTTCTATCAGGGCCATTATGAACGATTCATTTTAGAATGAAACAACTCCAAACAGGCAAAGTCTCTGTGGTCCGAGCACATTATTTATTCCATTCAGGCTGTGAATAGAGTAGATGATAAATAGGAGAATGGGAGAGATCTAAAGTTATTCCATTTCACAGTACACAAGATCAGAAACCAGTCAGGAACACAGCCTCATGATTGGATGACAACCCTCGGCACAAGGTGCCATGGGATCGCTAACAGTTACTGTTTCCATCATGGAAAAATGGACCAGTCCTTCCAGAACACATTCATTTTTGGGTTTATCATTATAGGTTTATTTCACAGTTTGAATTTGGATTTCCAATCTTCTGGAAGGGATGCGATCACCCCGGAGCCCTCACTGGACAGTCAGAATGATACATTTTTCCAGAAGAAAATGTCTCTAGTGCGCAGCATTCCTGACTTTTTAAAATGTGTTTATAAAAAAATCCTCTTCTAGGAAATTGTCTAAACCATTGTTTCTGACATGGATTTTGGAATATGATCCATTCTAACGCTGCTTGCCATCACTGGGGTCTTTTCATAGTTTCGTAATTTTGGACTCCAAATTTGGATCGTTTGGAAAAAGGATTTGTTCAAAGTGAAAGTGAAAGCGACTACTGCTCACTGTCAAAAACGTCTCACGGTGAACCATAACGACGTGCATCCTTTGCTTTTCACCCAAACACAAAGTGCAGTGGTGATCAGCCATATCCAGTGCCCAGGGAGCAGCGATGGGAACGGTACCTTACTCAGGGCAGCCTAATGACCCATGACCTTCCGATCCTCTAGAACCCAGCTGCACCGAATACTTTTTCTAGACTGTGTGAGTTCTGTTCTGTCGCTGTGAAAATGGAGTGAATCTGATGCTTCCATAGCATTCCAGTAACACACACACACACATGGACACACACACACACACACACACACCAGATTGACAGTGCTGCCCTGTGCAATGCCTGACTGCCAGCTCTGAATCACACCTGTTCGGTTGTGTGATTTGCGAGATTAAAGCTGTAGACTTGTTCTTGAAATACCTTCTTTCTCTCAGGAGGCTCCTGTAGACCAAGTGATACAACACCTCAGTGAGGTGTCACAGCAGACAGAAAAGGTCAATCAGTGAGAAGAATTGAGAGAAACAGAGTGATGAAAAATTAACCGAAATGATAAATGAGCTTCTTGCATTATGAGCGAGGTTGCATTAACCCTATTCTTCCTCTCCTTCTTTCGGGTGCTCCCGTTAGGAGTCACCACAGCGGAGCATCCGTTTCTATTTCTTCCTGTCCCCTGCATCCTCCTCCTTCAAACCAACCCCCTGCATGTTCTCTCTTAAACCTCCCATAAACCTCCAATTCCTCCTCTTTCCAGGCAGCTCCATTCTCAACATCCTCCTGATATACTGCTCATCTCTTCGCACATGTCCAAACCAGCACAGTCTCACTTCTCTAACTTTGTCTCCAAACCTGAGCTGTCCCTCTAATATACTCATTTCTAATGCTGTCCATCTTTGTCACACCCAACGCATGTCTCAGCATCTTCACCCTATTCTGAGCATCAAACCTTCATATCAACAGGACGTCCTGGGCCTACCTAGACTGACTACAGCCTGACCCAATCAAATGAGGATTTTGATTTATTTGAGATCCTCACAGATACCCACTGAGTGCATTGAGCCGTCAGGGTTATAAATCACATTCAGCCCGGGGTGATATGTATTTGGGGTTTAGCAAGGTACTGCCTCACCAGTGCTGCTCGTGCGCTGTTCACAGTGACAAATAGACACCTCTCAGCTGCCGTTCTAAACTAAAGAACCAACATTTAGACACCAGTCGTCGGCTACGTGGAAAACTTTACATTTGATTATTCGCGGTGGCCTATTGGTTCGGGCGTTGGCCACATGATCGGGGTTCGAACCCCTTCCCAATAGGTTGCCCTGAGGTACCCTTGAGCAAGGTGCCGTCCCCGTCCTGCTCCTCCCTGCGATGGGCTGGCGACCTGTCCAGGGTGCGTCCCCCGTCCTCGCCCTGTGTGCGCTGGGTTGGACTCCAGCACTCCCCCGCGACCCCGTTTGAGACAAGTGGCAGAAAATGGATGGATGGATATTCGCTAAATTCTTCTTGAGCATGAAGATGCCAGAGTGTTCGTCAGTGTGTGGTAGACGCTCTAATGTGCCCACATATGCATCCTGCCTGTCTTTGTCAATTAGGAAATCACACTGTATTTTAAAGTGTCATGTCCTGCTTGTCCATTCTCTTGGTCTGGTCTGTCTATTAGCTTGTCTTTTTCTCCCTGTCAGTCTGCAGGATGACTCATCTCAAGGACACACACTGTTATAATCCATCATTTAAGTTACTAGTGAAGCTGAGCTCTATATAACTCAAGGAGTGCCTCTTCATCCATCCATCCATCCATCCATCCCTGAAAAAAATCCCATGTAGATTCAGTGGTGGATTTGGAAAGTAAATGGCTGGACTGACCCCTGGATCCTTTCACCACTGATTTTTTTCATCATGCTTGTAATGTTGTTGGACAGCTGAAAGTGAAAGTGACTATTCTTGTCATTGTTAAGCACAGCAGAGCACACAGTGAGACAGAACGAAATTAGACCTCAGCATTTTACCCATAAACACACGTGCAGCAGCGGGCAGCTAATGAAAGCACCCTAGGAGCAGTGACGAGGACAGTACCTCAGGGCAACCTACTGGTCTGGGATTCGAACCCATGACCTTCTGATTCTGGTTTCTCATCCCTAACCACTAGGCCTACACTACCTCAGCTGAATGTGAGAAAGAGACTTATTGGCAACGTGTTTCAGGAAATGACCCAAAATAGCCGGCACTGCCGATGTTGGACAGTTAGGGGCCTGATAACTGGACTTAATGATTTCTCCATTCGCTTCACTCAGGAGCCTGAAGGTTCCCCCAACATTTTAACAACTGTGTTCTAGCTATGGCGAAAAACATGAACTCCAGGGGTTGTTCTCTCTAATTGCATGAAATGTGCTGATGAACAGATGCATAGTGGCTCATTAGTGGTTAATAGGCTGTTATGAGAAGTGCCCTGTGTGCAGCCTTTCATAAATATGTTACATAAAGCTTTCTCCAAGCCTTGAGACCACCGGGCTCTGATGCGGGAGTAGAGATGGGTCGATTGACCGGTAGCTTCACACAAAGTCTTGTAGCGCTGATTTTGTGAGATGCCTTCACTTGAACTTTGTATTAATGTAGCAAAACATTCTTCTTCTTCTTCTTCTTCTTTCGGCTGCTCCCGTTTAGGAGTCGCCAGAGCGGATCATCCGTCTCCATGTCTTCTGGTCCTCTGCATCTTCCTCCTTCAAACCGACCCCCTCACCACGTCCATAAACCTCCTCTTTGGTCTTCCTCTTCTTCTCTTTCCTGGCAGCTCCATCCTCAACATCCTCCTCCCGATATAATCCTCGTCTCTCCTCTGGACGTGTCCAAACCAACGCAACCTCGCTCGCTCGCTTGCTTGCTTGTTTTGTACAAAACATTATTATGTTATTAAAATAAGGACAGCAAATGGGTTCTTTGGAGAACCCATGGAATACGGCCGCGTGATACAATGTTATTTGAGTAGTCCTTTTGAAATGGAAGTCCTGCCTTATAAATTCATTATTTCGTGCGCATGCATATGTTCTAAACATGCAGATGTTTGATCCCTTTCTGAGATGATGGTACTCAGGTGGACACACGACACTCCACACCTTCAGGACTTTGGGTTCCCCCAGGAGAAGATTAACCAAATTCTTGAAAACTCTGTTCAGCTCTTTTTTCTCCAACTCCAAAAGTTTCATTTTGGCCTGTTCTGGAAAATGACTCGAATTCCCCACTGGCCAGTGAGGAGGAGGGCGGTATTTCTCAATGAGCGCACTAATTAAAGTGTTATGTGCTGTCAGCTAAAAGCAGGAGACCGTAGGCTGGGTTTTAGTGGAGAGGGTGGGGAAACAGAGAGAGAGAGAGAGGGAAAGAGAGAGATTGTGCTAAGCCTCAGGTGTTGGGAGTGCTCACGCTGCACTCTGAGTGGTCTCTGATGACGGAGGACCTACCTCAGCACCAATCTGGGCCCGTAATCACGCCGATTTGTTAACTAAATGAATCGTGTCCAGGCTTGCCTCTCAGGGGAGACATTTTTATAAGGAGAAATGGAGAGGTTAGTGTGGGGGGGTGAGAAACACTCAGCAGTGGCTTATTGATGAGAGAGCTGCAGACTTCAGCTTGGCCGGATATGCTTCCTGATTTAAAATCTGTAAACAGAGCGGTGTCTAACAGGTGGGTGGGAGTTAGCAGCCATAAGGGAACCTTAGCTTTCCAGAAATTAATCATCCGCAATGTGAGTGTGCTACCGTGCCTGTGAATTTCTGAGCTTTGGGTTAGGGGTTAATGAATATTTTCTTCACTGATACTAATTCAGGATAAAAAAGAGAAAATCAGCTACACTGAGGATGAACCTCAGATAAAATGAACAATGCTGATTATCTCTGTGCATGTCAAGGTCAGAGAGACCTGACACTAAACAAGCGGTCCGTTTGACGTGTAGGTGACTATTTTAAGTGAAAGTGACTATTTTTGTAATTGCAAGGTCACAGCACAGCACACAGTGAAGCACAACGAAATTGGACCTCTGCATTTCACCCATGCAGCAGCGGGCAGCTATGAAAGTGCCCGGGGAGCAGTGACGGGATGGGACCTTGCTCAAGGGTACCTCAGGGCAACCTGCTGGTAAGGGGTTTGAACCCACAATCTTCCGATCCTGTGACCGACTCCCTAACCACGACTCCATCCTGAAACATAGCACAGCGAACCACAATGAAATGCATCCTCTGCATTTTACCCATAAACCATTGCAGCAGGGGGCAGCCATACATCCAGCAGACAGGGAGCAGTGATGGGGTTGGTATCTTCCTCAGGGGATACATCAGGCCAACCTAGTGGTCTGGGACTGACCCTCATATCCTGAGACCTAGTCCCTAACAACTAGGCCACCGCTGCCCCAGTGGTTGATATGGACAGGTATACAGACCAGAGCCTCTTTGATATGAGCCAAATCATTATGTTCAGACAGCTGGGGCACCCCGAGCTTACTGGGCTCATAGATTCATTGGGCACTGAAGCCTATCCCATTTGGAAGAAAGGGAGGTCCTAAAATCTGAATGCTGGTTAAGGGAGGAGATAATTAATTAACTAATTCAGTTCAATTCCCAGACCAGTAGGCTACCCTGAGGTACCCCTGAGCAAGGGACTGTCCCCAAACACTGCTCCCAGGGCACTGGATATGGCTGCCCCCTGCTACAGTCTGTATGTGGGTTAAATACAGAGGATGTCTTTCACTGTGGGAGACAGAGAGACATGCAGAGAGAGTGAGAGAGAGAGAGAGAGAGAGAGAGAGAGAGATGCTAGGTGACCCTGAATGGCCATGCTGAACCTGAAGCTGCTCTTATGAAGCCACCAAAACACTTAAAGAGCCATTTGTGCTCATTATGGTCTAATCAGTGGAGTCTGCTGTCAACATTTATTTGATGTAGAGCGGATCTGCCCTGCCCGGCGCTTCAGTCTGACCCTCAGCAGCCCCACCGGACCGCAGGGCCCGCGGAATAAAAGCCCTTCTCCCTGATGAGAAAAACCCAGCACAGACCCCATCCAATCACATCTGCACGCCCGCCGTCGCCTCTCTCCAGTAATTAAGCCACACCATTAACAATATGTCTACCTTTTACACTCAGCACTCTAATAGCTTCTAAATAAATCTGTCCTGTCTCCCCTCTCTCTCTCTCTCTCTCTCTCTCTCTCTCCCCTCTCTCTCTCTGTCTCTCTCTCTCCCTCTCTCTCTGTCTCTCTCTTTCTCTCTCTCACTATCTGTCTCTCTGTCTGTCTGTCTCTCTCTCTCTGTCTCTCTGTTTGTCTCTCTGTCTGTCTGTCTGTTTGTCTCTCTGTCTGTCTCTCTCTCTCCCTCTCTCTCTGTAATAAATTATGCAGTAATCAATTCAGCAGAATTGCCAATACGTGGATTTTCAATCCAAATTTTTGATCAGATTAATTTCACTTTTAAATATCTTTTTACAATTCGTCTCAAATTTTGAACGGAGAACAAATTTAGCTTCAAAGGGCCGAAGAGGGATGATGTGATGGGACCTCAAACCCCCCAAAAAACCAAAACAACATATCAACACCTCGTGTAAGACATCCCTGTCCTTCCTTCACTCGTTTTCTGATGTTCTGNCTCTCTCTCTCTCTCTCTCCCTCTCTCATTCTCTCTCTCACTCTGTCTCTCTCCCATTCTCTCTCTCGCTCTGTCTCTCTCTCTCTCCCCTCTCTCTCTCTGTCTCTCTCTCTCTCTCTCTCTCCCTCGCTCTCTCTCTCTCTCCCTCTCTCCCTCTCTCATTCTCTCTCTCGCTCTGTCTCTCTCTCATTCTCTCTCTCGCTCTGTCTCTCTCTCTCTCTCTCTCTCTCTCTCTGTCTCTCTCTCTCTCTCTCTCTCTCCCTCTCTCTCTCTCTCTCTCTCCCCCTCTCTCATTCTCTCTCTCGCTCTGTCTCTCTCTCATTCCCTCTCTTGCTCTGTCTCTCTCTCTCTCTCTCTCTCTCTCTGTCTCTCTCTCTCTCTCTCTCTCTCTCTCCCTCTCTCTCTCTCTCTCTCTCCCCCTCTCTCATTCTCTCTCTCGCTCTGTCTCTCTCTCATTCCCTCTCTCGCTCTGTCTCTCTCTCTCTGTCTCTCTCCCTCTCTCTCTCTCTCTCTCTCTGTCTCTCTCTCCCCCCTCTCTCTCTTTCGCTCTCTCTCTCTCTCTCTCTCTCTCTCTCTCTCCCCCTCTCTCTCTCTTGTGCGCTCTCTCTCTCTTTCTCTCTCTCCCTCTCTCTCTCTGTCTCTCTCTCTCTCTCTGTCTCTCTCTCTCTCTCTTTCTCCCTCTCTTTCTTCTGCTCTCACTCTCCTTTCTGACCTTTCTATTACCTATTTTTTTGTCATTTACCTCTCTTTTTTCTCTCTCTCCCTTTCCTTCTCTCTTTCTTTTTCTCACCATCTTATTCCTATCCTGATGATCTAATGTGAAATTAAGCACTGTTGGAAGTCGCTCTGGATAAGAGCGTCTGCTAAATGCCGTAAATGTAAATGTCTCTTCTCCCTTGTTCTCTTTCTCTCCAGTTCCTCTCTCTTTGTTCTTTTGTATACCTAATCCTTCCCTTTATTCTCTCGCTCATTTGATTTGTTTCTGTTTTGATCTCCCTTTTTCTTTTCTGTCTCACTCTTTCTGTCCCTTTATCACTTTGCCTGTCTCCTTCGCTTTCTCTGCCTCTCTTTATCCCTGTCTCTCCTTCCCTTCCTCTCTCTGCACCTCTCCCACCTGCTTCCTCCCTGCTGTATAAATCCTCCTGATGGTAATGGGGTCACCTCAGGAGAGATGTTTCAAGGCCTCTCTCTGGGACACTGTCCTCAGTCTGCCTCTTCCTGTTGTTCTGAAACTGGTTTAATAGGGATCAGTGTACTGTCCTGTAAGTCCCGCGCTGCCGGCGAGCCACTCATTTTCTAAAACCCTTCCAGGGTATCTCAGGGGAAAAGGCTTTCAGAGGCCATCAGTATCACCTTTCAGTGATGTTCTCAGGCTGTTTCCGTTCACTTCCCCTCACCTAAATCAATGCGTTTGCTGAAAAGCACCCAGAACCCTTCGCCTTAAAAGCTCTCAAACACACACACACGAGGTTGGAAAGAGAAGCTTGTTGGGAAAACAAAATATTAATGTATTTAATCACCTAAAAGTATTTGTCAAATGCACATCTGAATGTAAAACCCGACCCAATAAGTTCTGGAACAGAAAGGCCGGTTGATTTGTCCTCACGTTGCACCGAAGATCTAAAGATGACGAATATGAGACAAGAGAGACTTTCAGCTTTAAATTTCTGGCATTTTAATCTAGATACGTTAAACAGGGCATTTTGTCCATGACCTCCCAGTTTTTGAGATGAGCAAAAGTACTGGTATCTTAAGTTTTTCCTGATATTAACGAAAATGGCACTGTATTTTTGGTATCATATCAACTGCTTGCAATAGCAGATTCAAGCCCGTGACCCAGTGACTTCACCGAATCGTAACTTTCTGCTTGGTCCTGGTTTTCAGTGAACCACAACGAAATTCAGCCTCAGCTTCTTATCCATACACACCGTGCAGCAGGGGGCAGCTATTAAAAGCATCTGGGGAGCAGTGATGGGAATGGTACCTTGCTCAAGGGTACCTCTGGGCAACCTACGTGTGTGGGATTCGAACCCATGACCTGCAGATCGTGGGGCCAACTCCGTAAACACTAGGCCACCACTGCCCCGGTAGCAAAGAACACAAAGAATGAATGTTAATGAATGAATTCTGAATGTTCTGGGGAAGTCTGCTTCCACCGCTTCACCAACGCCCTTCGCAGAACTACAGAGTAAAGTGGAAATTCTCACGGGATAAAGCTGTGTATTATCCATTAGGGGTCACTACAGTGGATCATCCATCTTCATTTCTTACGGTCCTCTGCATCCTCCTGGTTATAACCTTATTTCCCGTTTTAATATATGCTGTCAACGGTTCTTATGGACTTGTCCCTCATGGGCTACAGTATGCCGCCCATGTGGCTGCTGGAGAAACCTGGAGAGCATGCAGAATTAACCGCTCTCAAGGATTCCTCAGACTGTCCTTCACTTGGTAATCAGGCAGGAGTGTGTGTGTGTGTGTGTGTGTGTGTGTGTGTGTGTGTGTGTGTGAATAACAGCTCGTTCAGCCTCTTTACAGTGTGTGTTAGCTCAGGGCTTCTGACCACTTCTGGACAAAATGAAGATGCTGCTTGATTCTCTCTGCAGTTCACATTTTGTGATGTGACAACAAATGCTGGTTCATTTCTGTGTGTGTGTGTGTGTGTGTGTGTGTGTGTGTGTGTGTGTGTGTATGTGTGTGTGTGTGACAGGACAAGACATTGGGGTTTCGTTTATTAGACCTAAAGGACCAAAAACCACATCTTATCGATCACTGAGGGTAAAGTTAGGATTAGATTAGGTTTAGAATATGTAGCACTGTCAGAACCAAGCCTCGTATCTCCAATAAGTTTCCAATAAGTGAATCTGCATTAATACACATGTGTGCTTTGCTGCTTGATATATATTTTTAATTTGTTCTCTATCTATCTGTCTGTTTATCTATCTATCTGTCTATCTGTCTGTCTGTCTGTCTGTCTGTCTGTCTGTCTATCTATCGATAATAAATAATATATTAATCAGGACTGTTTTAAACCCTCAGATATTTTTGCTCATCATTTGAAATGGACATTTGTAACCTGATGTGAACCTGGATCTCAGTGAGTTCTGAGGATTCTCTGGTACGAGAAGAGTGTGTGACTGGAGGAGAAGATGCTGGTTCAGTTCTCATGGGGACCCTAAAAGCTTTTAATAGTGTTCCAAGCATTTGTGCGTGTGCATGTGTGTGTGTGTGTGTGTGTGCAGCATGACTAGGATGCAATTACCACTTCGAGAACAAATTAGGCTTTGAGGGTCACCTGCTGAGCCAGAAGAGGGGAGGATGAGTGTAGAGGGGAGAGAAGAGGGTGAGAGAACATCGAGAGAGAGGATTGGTGAGGGACCCAAAGCAACATGCAGGTCCCCAAACAGCTGGCCTCATCTTCTTGCTGGGCCTGTGCTAGTTTTAGGAAATGTGTGAATATGAGCCCATCCAGAAATGAAATACTTTACATAGATCGACACCATATTGCAGAATCTTCCATTTCCAGAGGTTAGAGTCGCTGACGGGGCAGGAATGAAGAATATTCTACGTCGACTTGAAAAAATGGAAAGCAGAGAAAGCTGCAGTAAGCAAATGAGCCAATCACAGTGTTTTTTATGTGTGCTGCGATCATCCTGACCAATCACAGGCACTGATTGAATGTTTCTTTGGGTGTTTTGATGAATTCAGGCAGTCGTGCAAGTAGGGAGGCTTTATCTCTGGTGAACAAAGGATATAAACCCAGCATTATCACGCAGGAAAAAAACTCTTATTTTATCTTCATTACGCTGGCTGCCCATTTCATTTATTGATTTAAAAATTCTTTCACTGGGTTTTAAAGCTCTTAATGGATCGGCTCCCGTGTACATCACAGAGCATCTGATAGAACAACCTCCTAATCGAGCCTGAAGATCATCAAGAGCTGCTTTAATGAAAATTCCTAAAATCAAGCCCAAAAAAACGAGGAAGCAGCCTTTAACCTTTTTTATGCACCAAAACGTTGGAGCACATGATCAACAGTTATTCACTCTGCAGTTATTATATATATATATATATATATATAAACTGCTAAAAACATTTCTGTTAGAAAGAGCTTTCTGCTAAATGCATAATGAAACGATGTGTTCACATAGAGACGTTAACAATTATCTTTAGCATTATTCCAATGAAATTTAAACGTATCTTTACATTAAATATAGAATACATTTATTGACGTGTGTATTTTGCATATCTGTATTTACAAAATGTCTCACATTTAAATAATGTATTTATTTAAATGTGTTAATTTTTAGAAATGTTTTAAATGATTTTATAATTATTTGCTGTCATTTTTGATAACATCTGTGTTAACTGTGGTGTGAAGTAAGTAAAGCATGAAAGGCGTTCTATCAATAAAATTTATTATTATTTTTTTTTTTTATTATGATTTTTAAATTTTATTAGGATTTTATTCAATTAAATTTAATTGAAATGTATTATGATTTTATTCTATTCTATTTTATTTTCTTTTATTATGATTTTATTTTCTTTTATTATGATTTAATTACATTTTATTTAATTATGATTTTATTCAATTTTTTATTTTATTTTATTTTATTATAGGCTGCACATACAGGACAATTATTATGGGCTGTCAGATCCTTTATCATGTCGTTTAAGAAAGGCAGTTGTCTTTTACGTTCTACATAAAGAATGGATCGACGTGTGTGTGTGTGTGTGTGTTTACCACACCTGTGTCAACAGGATGACTCTCCGTGAAAGGAGTGATTAATGGAACAGCGGTGGTGCGGAATCTCTGTGAGCCGGAGCTGCCAGATCATCTTTCACGCAGTTAAACTCGGCTCTTATTATATTTGGACTGTCTGGAACATACAGCTTCAGACAAGCAGATGGAATCAGCACAGCCATACACACCTCTCGGGGGCTGATTTCATTACACCCACTCTCTCACACTGCTTCCCTTTGTACTCGACCCCAGAATAAAGGTGCTACATTTAAAATGCACCTTCGTTATCCATTAAAGATACTTGTTTTTAGCATTCTCAGTGGGAACTGTCCTCATAAAAGGGAATGGATACGTTTCCTTGGTTACAGACGTCTATATTTTTAATGTCATTTTCAGAGTAAATCCTCTTGTACATTCACACACATTCGGTTTTCTGGTAAACTCTTTCAGTTCATTGATCACACCCTGCAGAAAAGGAAGAACAGAGTCGGACACTCTACACTTCATCCACTGATGAAGGTTCCACTGCAGGTCTTTATGGAGCTCAGTATCTGACAGCCAAGATGTTCTGCAGGAAACCACATGAAATCTGTCATTTTCCTGTCTGATTCAAGCCTCGTTTATAGGCAGCTTCGTATGTGACCCGTGCCGTGTATTTTTTATGTCTGTGGGTGCTGCGGCAGGTCAGTATGTGTGATGAAAGAGTTGGAGTCTTGCTTAAACTTGGAGAACTGAAGCTTTAAGAGATGACTCAGTAAAGATTCGACCCTCTAAGTATTAACGGAGGAGCCTATAAACCCGTGAGCTAACCTTTCCTCCTTTAATATTTTCTACATTTACAGCTTCCTGATTACAGGGACGGTCCCCCCTGGAGCAACTTGGAGTTAAGGGTTTTGCTCAGGAGCCCAGTGGTGGTGCTGCTGGAGGTGGGACTCCTAGTCTATAGGCAAATATCCTACCAGTAGACCACCAGCTCCTACTGCCCCACCCGTGTGTCGTTTGGTGGTTTACATGAGGCATCTCCAGCATTACCAGTGCGTCCACATTCATTTCTGAACTCTAAGATCTTACTGGACTTGACAAATCTTCCTGCAGATATGGTTACCAGACACCCTAAAGTTCAATTCTTCTAGTGTTTTAATCCTTTCCCTCTTATTTCTACTCACTAAAAGCGTTTGCATTTCCTACATTTTTGTTGTTTTTTTACTTTCAATGCATGTTTAATATTCCTTGTATGATTTTACTGTATATTTTTTAAAGGTTTTGTAAATGAATTTGCATTTAGTTGGTGATACATTTGGAATAAATCGGATAGATTTGAGCCCTGATTAATTTACAAAGTATAACTTTCATTTTTTCCCGATGGTAATGCAATTACTGTATAATTACTCTGCTTGTCTTTTTTAATATTATGGGATGGTGTTGGTCTAGTGGTAGGATACTTGCCAAGAGGCTGCAGGTTCCAATCCTACCTCCAGGACTACCACCCCTGGGTTCCGGAGCAAGACCCTTAACCCTCAGTTGCCCCTGGGAGACTTTCGCTGTAACAGGAAATGGAAGTCACTCTGGATAAGAGCGTCAGCTAAATGCTGTAAATGATATATATAGATTTATATTATAACCAAACCTATATCAATATGTATATACATATATTTATAATAATAAAACCTTTTCTGTAGGTGATGTTCTGCTTTTTAAAACTGTGGCAACTGTGTTCTGCCATTTGAGTCATAGTCATGTTGAGATATATATAGTTTTAGCTTCAGCACTCAAAACATTTTTTAATGTGAGAATGGACCACGGGGAACAGGGTGTTGTACTGTTTTGAAAAAGATCCAACACTTTGCAGTGTAAATGAAGACCTTTGCCTATTTGACCTTTGAAGAACCTTGACCTTTGGCCTTTGAAGTTCTTTCCCTGCTGCTGCTGGGGAGGGTATGTGTCACACACTGTATTATATACCAGTACTGTATACGGTATATACAGGCCCAGGATACAATATACACTTAGATAGTGTACAGAAGACAGTATGTTATGCTGGTGTATACAATAAACAGCATGTATTGTATGAAATACCGTGCATGATAAAGTGGACAATACATACTGGTGCAGTATACAATGAAAATATATATATATATATATCTCTTATCCAGAGCGACAGCCACGTCCTAATTACAGGGACAGTCCCCCTGGAGCAACTCAGGGTTAAGGGTCTTGCTCAGGGACCCAGTGGTGGTAGTGCCAGAGGAGGGATTTGAACCTGGGACCTCTTGAACCATCATCCTGTAGGCAAGTATCCTACCACTGGACCACCACCCAATACACAATATTCAGTACACAGTACTGAATCCTATATTACAGTTTCCCGAGAATACAGAGAACATTTGTATTTTGGAGTCTTTATTCTCGTGATGGTGGGCTAATTACAGCATGGCAGCCTATGCACTATTTTCAGCGCTCTCTAGTGAGCAGCCAAGCATCTGAGGCTGCATAAAGTGGCAGTGATTCCCATGAAGGGCCAGTCAGTGTCTTAAACTGTTACCCTGGGAAGAGTCCAAGAATAGGCAACACAGATACTGGAGTTTTTCCTCCCTTGAGAGAAGTCTTAACTGTGCCACATGGATTCAGAACGGGTGGTAACCTCTCGCGAGTGGATGCTTGGACGGCGACCCTGTCTGCAATTTGTAAGTTCTTCCTTTAAAATCTCTGAATTGGCAGGCATGTAAAAATATGAGGTGTTCGTTTTCCGAACGTTCAACCTGATCCTGTTGTGTGTTGAGGTCTTGTAGCCTAAGCAGGAGAAGCTAAATTGTGAGAACTAGGCCTTGGCTGGTTATTACTGCTTTATTATTAAATTAATGTTCACACACATGCTGTGGACAGCAAATTTATCCTTTGCTTTTAACCCATCCTACACATATATGTGCCGTGCAAGCACACCAGGAGCAGTGGGCTGTTAAATCCAGCCTGGGGCGTAGTTATGGAGTTAGGTGTCTTGCCCAAGGAGCCATGAGCCATGGATGCTGGAGCGGGAAAGTGTTGTTCTATCCGAATGCCTAGGCTATTAATCAGTGAATATGGTGGATTTAACATCTAGTGGTAGGATGCTCGCTTATGGACCCAGAGGTTGTGAGTTTGAATCCTAACTGTAGCTCTACCACCATTGGGTTCTTGAGCAAAACCTTTAACTCCAGAAGGCCATCACATGGCAAACAGAAAAACATCTCCAATCCACAAATCCAACATGCATGTCTTTGGACTTCAGCATGGAAGCAGGACATCCTGAAGAAAACCATCACAGAAACAGGGTGAACAGTCTCCACACCAAAAGGAGCAGCTGGTAACCGAAATCAGAACTTTCTCTCTGTGTTCTCCTGACTAATGTTTCAATTTGCAGAAACTGTCTTTAAAGCCAACTGTTTCTAAAAGATGACAAAAATGAAGCTTGTACAACACTTTCACATTTATCTTACATTTACGGCATTTAGCAGACGTTCTTATCCAGAGCGACTTACAGGTCCTAATTACAGGGACAGTCCCCCTGGAGCAACTCAGGGTTAAGGGTCTTGCTCAGGGACCCAGTGGTGGTAGTGCCAGAGGTAGGATTCGAACCTGGGACCTCTTGATCCAGAGGTCCGTAGACAAGTATCCTACCACTAGACCACCGCCACTGCCACGCCAGCTTAAATGTTAGCTCTGCAACAATTGAGTTCATTTGCTCTCTTTCTCCATATCACAGAAATACCTGATGCTAAGAAACGTTAGCCATCAGTCTATTTAATGGCAGGGGAAACACTGTTCATACAAATTGGCAAGCTCAAGATGTGCCTCTTCAAAGGTATTCACACCCCTGCCATCCCCCTGTACATCCTTCAGCAGAGGCAGGATAATGCAGTCTAATTGAGACACTTGCTGATTCATCTATTTATAGAAATTACCATACTGGCTGTCTGTCCACAGGATTGCTGTGGTCTTTTCTTGGATCTGTTTCATGAGTGTGAGTCAGCTGAGTCATACTTTCTCATACCTTGTTAATATCTATAGTGCAGTGCATAAAAATACTTTATTGCTTTGTCTGTATTTTAGCACAGTGGATTTGAAATGAAACAGTGGCCGTGAGCTTAAATGAGTATAATATTTAATTAAGATTATAATAATATTCAGAAGCAATCTCTTCCTACCGGACTAAGGCCTTTTCCTGGGACTTGGACCTAAATCCTACCAAAATAATCAAACTTTGCTGGGAATTCTCAGTTTGTAAGGCACCGAACTGTTCCTTGCATAATCGAGTCGTTTTAATTTCAGAGAGCCAGTCTAGTTCCTTTCTGGTTTCTGATCATTTTCTGATCATTGTCTTTTATTTTCGCAACATTCATTCTATCTTGGTAGATTATGCCCAGTTTATCTGTGGTTAATGGCAATGGCTTTGGTTTCTGAGACATTCTGGGAATTTGCCGACACAGACCCAAACACTGTGGAAGGAGATCTCAGTGTGGTTTAGTTTGGAGAATAAACCATCTTTTTAGCAACTAAGAATTAAGAGTTTAGAAGTTTAGATGTTCTGCCGGAAACTCCATCATTATCTAAGGCTTGGTGGCGGTCTAGTGTAGGATACTCGTCCATGGACCGAGAGGTTGCGGGGCAGTGGTGGCCTAGTGGTTAGGGAGTTGGCGCTGCATTGGAAGATTGTGGGTTCAATTCCCACCCCAGTGGGTTGCCCTGAGGTACCCTTGAGCAAGGTACCGTCCCCGTCACTGCTCCCCGGGCGCTTTCAATAGCTGCCCACTGCTGCACATATGTGTATGGGTGAAATGCAGAGGGTGCATTTCCCATTCGTGGGATTATAAATAAAGGATTATTATTAAATCCCACCTCCCTCCACCACTGGGTTCCTGAGCAAGACCCTTAGCCTCCATGGAGACTGTAATTAAGGAAGGGAAGTCACTCTGGATAAGCTAAATGCTGCAAATGTAAATTTATACGAGCATCCAAAAGTCTTTGGAACGGATTCCTGATATAAACACAGAGTGTGTGTTTATGAGAGTGAGAGGAAAGACCTCACTCTCTGGACCACACTAAATAACACGTCCTCTCCGTTTGTACACCGGACTTTGAAAGTTTTTGCGACTGAGATCATCCGGAACAAATTCGACGCTGTTCACTAAGATAAGACAAGACACTGCGTGACTCATGAGACAGCAATAACAGACCATGTTATGATGATGGACAGAAATTACAGAGATAGATTATTACTTTGTCTGCCTCGATCCAAAGGGTCAAGCATCATTTCCAGCTACAGAGAGGACATTTTCCAACGATCGTTTCTGCTCGGTGACATTCTGACATTTTGGTTGCCATGTAAACCAGAAAGGATTGAATGATATTTTGATGGACTATTCCGTCTAACTCAGTCTCTCTCGGTCCTGACTGAGCTATATGATTGGATGAGTTTTACAGGAGAACATTGCTGCTTGAGAAATTAATACGATGACTCAACATGACAAAGGTCTACAGGGAAAGTTCAGTCCTTCAGCTGAAATATCTCCTCTGGTTTGTTGCTAAGATGGCTGTTGGGTCAACTCTCCTATAAGAACTTTGCATTAAAACACTTTTACATTTAAATTAGTCCTCATGAGCTCACACCCACTGGCTCGGTCTTCCCTCATCATGCAGTTATCCGAAGCAGGGATGTGAAACTTCATCACATTTCATCCAACTGATGTCAACAGCTTAACACGCTTGGCAAACACTAACTGTTGTATCAGCTAACAGATGCTCACGCTGACTGTGATGAAGGAGCGAATAAGTTCAACTTAGAGAAACTTCTGCCTGTTTGAGCGCATATATGCTGATGCTGATATGATAAAGATTAAAAATGTTAAAGAAAGATGCATTTTATGCATGTCCTCTCTCACCACATTCATTAACTTCCTCTTTGTCCTTCCTCTTCTCCTCTTGCCTGGCAGCTCCATCCTCAGCATCCTTCTCCCAGCATACCCCTCGACTCTCCTCTGCACAGGTCCAAACATCTAGTCTCTCCGTCCAACCCAGTCGTCCCTCGAGGGAACTCTAATAAACCTGAAAAAAATGTTTCTAATCCTGTCCATCCTCGTCCAGTGCGATCCTGTCCATCCTCGTCCCTCCCAATGCAAATCTCAGCATCTTTAACTCTGACACTTCCAGCTCCACCGCCTGTCTTTTTGTAAGCACCACACATATAACATAGCTGGTCTCATTACCGTCCTGTTAATGCCTTTCCAACAAAGTTTATCAATGTATGAAAAAGAAGAAGAATGTACAACAAAGTGCTGCAACATTTGACAACGTGCATCGTCATTCTGCAAAATACTGCTGCATATGGCAAAAAAAATTATAATTTTTATAATTGCATAATAATGCAGACATAGAGGTCACTGAAAGCAGTGTTTCTCTTTTGGCATCATAAAACCCAAAAATATTGCAGAAAGTTCAAATGAAAAGTATTAAGTGAGACGCCACCTGACTGCATGTGTAAAACCTTTATAAAAATGGCTCATTTGAAAATACAGCTACACCAGATTGAAGTTTAATTAAGTGAAATAAACCTGACTTTTTATGATTGCTGTGGGATTAGTGCAGCTTTTCCTGCCCAGATCTGCATTTCCTCCTGACATAAAACACTCAGAGTTTCTGGCTGTGTGACTTGATTTAGGCCTTCGGGTCCATCAAAGTCTCTGGCGAGTCTCCGGCATGTTTTGTAAACACCTGATAAAGAGGTTCTCTCGTCCACCTCTCAGAAGAGACACACAGAGTGACGGATTCCCGTCTTCTGTCCAAATCTCTTTTTCCGTCTCAGTAGACTTTGCAAAAGCAATGAGCCGTTGCCTCGTTTCACGTTATCCTGGCAAAATCTATCAGATGAGGATTGGTGCAAAGTGAAAGTGACTATTCTTGTCATTGTGAAACAGCACAGCACGTAGTGAATCACGGTGAAATGACACCCCAGCATTTTACCCACACACACCGTGCAGCAGGGGGCGACGATTGATGGTGCCCGTGGAGCAGTGATGGGGATGGTACCTCAGGACAACCTACTAGTCTGGAATACAAACCTAGGACATTCTGCTCCTGGGGCCTCGTCCCTAAACACTAGGCCACCGCTGCTCAACCGTCTGATTGCCAGGATCTGGAAAAGATTTCTCCAATCTCTCCAAAATCTGAAACCAAAAAGGTTGGGGTCGGGGGTCAAATCATTTCAGCCTGCGGTGTCTTTCCTTAAGTAGTTTATTATGAAATTATATTTTTGAATGCTATACAGCAGAAGGAACGCTCGAACTTTAGTCTTCTGGGAGAAAAACGTGGAGCTGCAGTGTTTAATTCTCTTCGTTTTTTATTGCACGGCAGGTTTTATTTGTGGGCAGTTTGCTGCAAGGCCGTCTGTCAGAGACGCACGATGATGCATTTTGCGTTTCTCGCTAAACTGATTTAGTGCCACGAATGATGAATTTTTTGACCTCACGGTGTGACCGTGTGTGCATTTATGAAACTAAAATCTGGGCTACTGTTCTCATCTCTAAACATGGCTTAAATTCACATGTAAGTGAGCTTTTGCTCAGCGGAGAGTAAACAGGTCAGTGGAGCTGAAGCGAGCGCCGCGGAGCCCCGTCTGTTTATGATTCAGAGCTTGACCTTATGCTTGCATCAAAGGGAGAGATTGATGTTTTGCACGCACACCTTTTTGTGTGTCAGTCATACTTTTATCGAAGCAAGACTTTTATGAGCTATTTTCTCATTTTGTGTGTGTGTGTGTGTGTGTGTGTGTGTGTGTGTGTGTGGGCTCATCACTAATAATGTTGGCGGCTTATTTTTCTGTTGCGTTTTCTTAATGATGGGTGACTCAGAAAGAGAGAAATATACAGAGAAAGTCCTCCAAATCAATATTGATTATTCTGTATTCTAGCAGCTAAGGTCCTGCAACCTGATTGGCTGAGCTACATTTGAACCTGTTGTTTTTTCATTAATCTTTCTTTTTTTTTTTTCCACATCTGGATAATCCATCTCCATTTCTTCCAGTCGTCTGCATCTTCCTCTTTCACACCGTCCACCTGCATGTCTCTCTCACCACATCCATAAACCTCCTCTTTGTGCTTTCCTCTCTCCTCCTTACTGGCAGCTCCATCCTCAACATCCTCCTCCTGATGCAATCCTCGTCTCTCCTCTGGACATGTCCAAACCAACACAATCTCACTTTCCTAACTTTGCTCTGTTGTGGAGAGGACGTTAAGTGTTAAGAGAGAGAGAGAGAGAGAGAGAGAGAGAGAGAGAGAGAGAGAGAGAGAGAGAGAGAGAGAGAGAGAGAGAGAGAGGTGATGGTGACGGTGTGATAAATTCAAATACTCATGAAAAGAGGACATTTTGAGAGTACATGCAGTTTTATAGATAAAGACAAAACAGTCTCACACTCGCCATCAGCTTAATCTTTTGGTTAACTAAATTAGCCATTAAGGCAAAACTAGCACAGCATCAGCTGTAACATCAGCAACTGAAAATGAACTAAATAGATTAAAGAAATTCTAATAAGACAGTTTATGAAGAAACCTCAACATCCTTGGAATTCCTGGACAGAGTCTTCTCTGTTGCCCTTTGAGCGCTGGAATAGAACCCAGCACCGCCGTAAACTTAGATAAGAGGTTTGGGCAATGGATGGATGGACTACGAACATTTGCAGCTGTGTTTCAAGATCTATAAGTCCAGTAAACCCTTTGTGATGATGATGCTCACTTTTGGTGGTTCCCTACCTTAGAGCTGGGATAGGCTCCAGCACCCCTGTGAACCTAATTAGGACAAGCGGCTCAAAATATGAGATGAGGGTCCAGAATGCTGGCCCATAAATACAGTACAGTATAGAAGATATTAAACATAAGCAGCTGTTGTAGTACGGACAGCTATTCCTTGCAGAGCTGTGTTTATATCATCTGAAAGCCTGTTTGTCGTTGCTTATCTTTGTGGATATGTGGAGATCATTTAGCAGACTTCCCCCCAGTGGCCACTATTCCTCCTCCATGTTTATATGAGGGACAGTGCAGCCCGATATGTTCCTGCTGGTGGGGACCATTAGTGGCAGCAAGTAGCCTGACTGATGATAATGCTGCCGAGCCAGAACACACGCTGTCCGGTGGAGCTGTGGTGGGTTTGATGTTCTTGTAGAAGTTCTTACTTGGCTTTGGCATTTTGAGAAGCTGCCTGTTGTCATTTGTCCAAATGTCAGCTTTGGAGCTGCAGACTGGATAATAAACACCTCACACTTAGGAGGCAATTCGGCATCTCCGACCCACCTGATGTGCAGGTCTTTGTACAGTGGGAGGAAGCTGGATCTCCAGAAGGAAACACACAGACACGTGGAGAGCAAACTCCACACTGAAAGGACCCAGATCGTCCCGTTTGGGAATCAAACCCAGGACTTTTCCGCAGTGAGGTGACAGCGCTACCCACTGCGCCACCTTGAAGATAGTCACTCCTAAGGAAGGTGATGGAAATTACAGAGCTGGTGTTTCTTATAATGTGGCCAGTTTAAGAGAATAAACTCACGCCTGGAAAGTGGGACTCCTTTTTATTTCTTTTTCTGAAATTAGTTTTTAAAAGTAATCATTGTTGTCCAACGTCAGCAGCTGAGCATGCCCCATGCTGGGAGAATGTATTTTGAGAAGGAGCCCATTTCTGCATCGGTATCAGGTGCCCTGAATATAAATATCAGTTTTTAATCCCAGAGAAGACCCTGAGCTATTAAAAAAATCACGCCCCTGGCAAATAGATACAGTCACGGTGCACCGACAGGAACAGAGGAGACTTTCCCTACAGAACAAGTTTTTGTTTTGGTGGAGTTCTCAGGGACACATTGCAAATTTAATGAGCGACTAAGCAAAAGGTAAAAGCTGCTTAAACAACTTTTTTTATTTGAAGAAAGGCATCGTTTCATACGGTGTTACGTGCCAGGCGGCCCGGGTTCGACTCCCGGTATGGGAATGAAACTTTGGGGCAGCGGTGGCCTACTGGTTGGAGGAGTCTGCCACAGGGTCGGAAGACTGTAGGTTCAAACCCCTTACCGGTAGGTTGCCCTGAGGTACCCTTGAGCAAGGTACCGTCCCCATCACTGCTCCCCAGTCACTTTCATAGTGGCCTCTTTGAGGAGTTGAGCCAGGGCGATGAATATGGATTTTCATAGCATGTTTGTGCTGGGTTAAATGCAGAGATCCAGTTTCGTTGTAGTGTGCTGTGCTGTGTTCTCACAATGACAAGAATAGTCACTTTCACTTTAAATACCATCGGATACCCTTTAACCCTCTGGGGTCTAAGCAGCTTGTTTAATTCCTTTAGGGCTGTTGTTTGAGAGAATGGGATCCGTCTTATGCTTTTCTCATATTTGGGAAAACCGGTGGCTAACAACCAGGTGAAAAACAGCCGTAACTGTTTCTAGCAGTGAAATTGGGTTCATCATTTTGAGTCTATTTTAAGAAGTCTGCAAAAACTGAGTTTAGGGCTGAATAGTGAAGTTCATCGCTACTCTACTGGGTAAAAAATGATATCTCTAGTCTGCAGCGTGCCCGAGATATTAATTTCTTTTCATAAACACATCTGTTAGTGTCATTTTCCAGCCAGGGATGGTTAATATTAAGATCATGTGAGCTTGGATTCATCATTCACACTACAGTTACTAGCTCACCAGCAGGGGTTAAAGATCCCTCTACACCCCTTTGCACCCCAAGGTTACTGTTTTTGTACCAATATATTAAAAAATGATATGTTAGCCAGATGTTAGCCAGTGTCTGATGGAACAGAGTAGGCAGGTAGTGGTCTCCTCCAAGCGTGTGGAGCTATCCCATGATGCTTTATTAGCGGATGTTTGCAAAGATAAGTAGCACCGATGTCATTTGTCCTCAAATAAGTATGAAGAAATGTTTTAGGTGAGCATTTCCTGCAACAGTTAACCCTATGTGAGGCTTGCACAGTGCCATTTGTCTTCTTCTGAACATTGGAAGAAAATTCTAGCTTCTTCCCTCCGAGCAATGGTGGTATCCATGAATGGGGGACCCAAATGTCAGGTGGATCTGTAACTAAACTGAGGAATCTGAAGACATCCTTACCTTTAAAATTTGAGACTGCATTTGCATTATCTAAATAGTTACTAAATGATAAGCATTAGGATTTATTAAACCTGGCTTTTTGAGGAGTTCAGCCAGGGTGATGAATATGGATTTTTAAAGATACCTGACATAAAACACAGGACAGGCTTTACAAACGACAGCGAAATCAAACATCTCCCATGGCCTCCAGACATCTACACCAGTAAACCTTTATGTGAAGTCCTTCAGGACAAAGTGTGAAGATTTCTTTATATTTCATCTCTCAAAGATCTGCAGGCTTTTCTGTTTGAAAAATGGTCCAATATCACACTGCCCACCCTACAAGACATCTAAGACAACATTTCAAGAAGAGGCGAAAGAAGAAAGTGGACTTACTTTGTAGCAGTCTGGATACTTAAAATATATATATGATACATTTAAAAGATTTTTCAAAAATGAAAAACTGTCCAAAAGTATTGAACCACCTCTTAGTTCTTCAAATTTGGTCTCCAGATCTGTGCTTAAGCCACAAAATGACCCACACATGAATCCTTCAAGCAGAACAAAGCCGTCTTTGGAATGTCCTTCAAGAAGCCTGGAGATCTATCCATGAAGACGACTGAAAGAAACGACAGGAAAGCTCGTCTAAGAGAGTTCAGGCTGTGCTGAGGAATGCAAATCAAATATTGACTTTAAAGCTGGTCAGAATTAAAGCTCTCGTCGTGGTTAGACTGGATTCACGACTGGACATGTGTTTACACATGCTGCACTAAATCACTGTAACTTTTGTCTCGCTTTCCTTTAAAATTTTAAAAAAATGACTTTTACACAGTCCTGCACATTACAACTTCCTCCGCTGCTGCCATGTTTGCTCTTGTCTGAAACTTTTGAGTCCACCCTCTATTGGATGTCCTGCTGCATGGAAGTGTGTGTGGGCAGTGATGGCTTTATCATTTAAAACAGGCAGCTTTATTTTTTGCATGCAAAAGGAGCAAAAATGAGCCTTGAGGCAGCAATGCTGGATTGGAATTTGCCCATTAATCACTTTTGGGCCTTTTCATAAACCTTTTAGAGGATGCCATTTACATATATTTGCTAATCTGCATAGACGTTTTTTACTGGAGACCTCATTTAACTTCAGTACCACATTATAATAAATTTGCTCATGTAACCTTCAAACCAGTTGCTTTAGTACTGCTCCTAAAAATCGCTCTGCTTTGTTATTCATGAAAATTACAACAAGCCACAAGTTCTGGTTGTGGGGTCAGATTAGCCCCAGTCTTCTGTATCATATTTTATGCATGATAGTCATTCACAGCAGGTTCTTAACTCACATTTGCATTCCAGGCATGTTTGGGAGAAACCATCTAGTCTGGTGCCACCACGAAATCCTGAAATAGCGCTGAAAAGGTTTCTGGAGAAGTTTCTGGTTGTCCCACTGATGTTTGCAGATCAACCTTTTACCATGTGTTCTTCTTCTTCTTGTTGGTCCACTGTAATCGCCTTGTAGATGCTCAGCTGGTTTTGATGAGTTCAATATCTTAAAGGTTCAACTCAACACAATTGAGTTTTGCTTTGTCTTTTAAATGACAGTTCCTCTTCATTTATCCTGCTGTTCAAAAGAAAATCTTAACACGTGGGACGCAGAGGGTAATTTTGACAGCACTCCTGTAAAAACTTGGAGCTGTGTGAACTCCATCCACGTGTTAAGCAGCTCAAAGTGACTGCTAAGTTTGGAAGAGGGATATCGACTTAACCGTGCCCTGAGAGAGAGGGAAAGAGAGGGAGGGGCAGGTGACCACTGGGTGAGTAATGACCCACAGAGCCCAGAGACATGGGAAGATCCCCTTCTTCACACTTATACACCCCACCCCAAGTCTTCTCCAGCCCAGAGCTTTAAACACGCTTTAAACACAGCAACTCGAACTGTGTGGCTAAGCCGTCCAGCACGTCAGACCACCCCGCTATAATACAGGAATGCATTTTATATTCATCTGCCATAGTCTTGATACATTCTCACAGCTGGGGTTTATTCCAGGGCCCATCTGATCTATGATATTTTGTGCTTAGCCTGACCGATGAAGCTGTGGAAACCTGCTGGGAGAAAAGTTCACCTCCAAAATGGTACATTTGCAAGATATAAAGCGTCATAAAGCATTTACGGATGAGGTTTGTGAAAAACATTTAAATTGGAATAACATGGTTTTCCTGTGCTGACAGTTATATATATATACTGAGAGAAGTTGAGAGTTTCATTTCCAGCGTCTTTATAGAGGCCTTTTAAAGCCCAGCTGCATGTTGCAGTCTCAGAGTTAGCTCATGTTCTACTGCCGTGCTGCTATGACATCTGCTGTGATGTCATAGTAACTCTCCATAGAAACACATCAAAGGACATGGCAACCTGCCATGGAAACGGTAGAGCAGGGCTTTGGCTCCGGCCCTGTAGTGAGTATGGAAATCTATAGGAAAATCTTGACCGCATTAAAATACACAGCTTAGAAATGATCCCATGCGCTGCAGCTCTTTTGTCTCCTCATGATGGGATTCTGAAGGCCATCGATGCTGATGATGAAGAGACAAAAGAGAACATGATTCTAAAATGAAAGAAAATGTGGGGCAGAAATGAACTACTTGCAGTGTACACACACACACACACACACATACACACTCTCTCACTCACTCATTTTCATAGCCGCTTGTCCCAGTTAGGATCGCGGAGGGTGCTGGAGCCTATCCCAGCTCTCACAGTGCGAAAGGCAGGGAAACACCCTGGACAGGTTGCCAGTACATAGCAAGGCAGACACACACTAACACACTCACACACACACAAACACCTACTGGCAATTTATCATCTCTAATCTGGGAGGAATTAGTGTAAGGGAACCGAAGCCCCTGGAAGCTCCGAAGCTCAACAGGCCCAATCGGGCACGCCTTGTCTAATTTAACCCTTAATTAAATCTGGTGTGCTAGTTGACTGATTGACCAAACTTGTGATTATTATATTACTATTTCACATGGGTGCTATAAGTGATTGTAGTGTTAAGATCATTTGAAAACTGTATTTACTCAGATTGTCTTTAGAGTTATATGGCCTAGAAAGACACAAATCGTATTTACTACACAATGCAGCAGTCATCGTTTCATTTCAGTTCAAGGAAAAGCAAGCCTTAACGTCCTCTAAAATTGCTCAGTCACACCTTGAGCCTTAGATGGTGTCGTATTTCTATGGAAGCTGCTATATTTACAGCCCTGAAATCAGTATCCAGAGGAAAACCGGAGCTACACAGGAGGAAAGAGAAGCCCAGGGTTATTCTTTTCAAAACACGATCCCTTCATTCATCTGACGGGGTAATTATAGGTGGAGAATGGCTTGGTTTTGTGGATGGAAAGAAGCATTGGGTGTGTGTGTGTGTCTGACAGTGCTCTTCACAGTGGGCTTGTAAACAGATGGTCAGGAACCTCCCAGAAATGCAGTCATATGTGGGCCCGGTCCGATATCGCTCCTCTGCGGCCATCTCTGAAGCCTGTCCCCTTGCAGAAATGCCGTTGTTTACACAAAACGGCCTGGTGTCATTGCTAGTTGTCATGGGAACGCTGTCGGCCCTGAGGATGGGAATTATATAGACGGCAGCCAAGAGTGCACTCCGTGTTGTTAGATCCGGCTCCTCCGTAAATGGATTATACTTTAAATAAAACAAAAAATTGATTGCATTGGCTCTGCAAGGGGAAACCAATCATAAAACACAAAGAAAAGCATACAAGAAATCACACTGTGAGCCGATATTGTTCTTTGGGACGCTCATTTTGGAACGGATTGCTCCAGCGTATATATATTTAGGGCCTGCACGCCGACTGAGCCTTGCAGTAAGTAACAAGCTTGGCGAAGTGGCACTTCTGGATGCGTCTTTGCCCGGGACACACCTGGCTGACGAGCAGAGTGTTCCTCATTAAACAACAAAACCGTCTGCTTTTCTGATCTTGCGTTTCGTCCTCAGTCCAGACACACATGTGTCAACAATGTCAGTCAAAATGACACAGCGCTGCAGAGCTGACTGTTAATCAAACACTCTAGAAAACGCTCCGGTGCCTTGAAGTTCCTGCTCAGTGCTGGAGATAAAAACCATCATTTTTAATGCAGCCGACGCTTTCTTTCATTTCTGCTTCGGGACAAGGGTTAGGTTTAAGCAGTTTATTTGTCACATGCTCAGTTTCACAAGTACAACTCGGAGTGAAATGCATGCCTGAACTGCTTCTAGAGTGCGATGACATAAATGAATAGTAAATAAATAAATACATAAATACAGTTGGTTTAGTCGTGATGTTAACCTGTAAACCTTTCAACACTGTGAAATGCGAAACAGTTGTTCTCAGTTCTTCTCCATCACCTTTCCAACATCCAGACCTATTTCAGCCTAAATGGATAAAGACACACAGAAAAGATGGACCCTTGATGTGTCCATCGGTGCAGGACAGATGGAAGGAGATGTAAGAGGGAAGACAGGGAGGGTGGACGGTGGAGAAGAGGCGTGTATTGAGTGTGAATCAGTAGATTTTCAGAGTTAAAGTTTGAAAGAGTCTTGGTTGATATCAGCAGCTTAAGGGTTACTTTTCCTGCCATTGCCTCTTTGATAATCTCATTGGAGGCCTGGACTTTGGTATGTCTTTTACAAAAGGCATCTCACACTTACAAGTGGTCTGTAGAATGATGGGGATCTGAACTGAGTATATTAGAGGGACAGCTCAGGTTGGACGTTTTGGAGACAAACTTAGAGAAGCAAGGTTGCGTTGGTTTGGACGTGTCCAGAGGAGAGACCAGGAGTATATCGGGAGGAGGATGTTGAAGATGGAGCTGCCAGGAAAGAGGAGAAGAGGAAGACCAAAGGTTTTGGACGTGGTGAGAGAGGACATGCAGGTGGTCGGTGTGAAAGAGGAAGATGCAGAGGACAGGAAGAAATGGAGACAGTTGATCCGCTGCGGCGACCCCTACACGAGAGCGGCTGAAAGTAGAAGAAGAACCATGTATCCAATAAAATAAAATGGCAGGAAATGAGCCATGGTGATAGGAGATGCATGAATTTACAATAATCATACGTGTAGAAAGTGTGTAGGGGTGCTTATTGCTTACACACACACACACACACACACACACACACCTAATAACTATGTGTGCCTGATACTCAGCCCATCTGAAGGAATGACATGCTGTCATGTTGTATTACGCATGCTGTTAGCGCTGCTGCTAGCCCCTTTAAGTAGCAGCAAGGGTCATGATTGAGTTCAGGCGTCAAGGCAGAATTATGTACAGGCCACTCTTGAATATACAGAGAACGAGCAGCCTTGCCTCTCTGTGTGGTCTTCATTCATAAGGTCTAGACTGTGGAGTATATTTCTTGGCGAAAGTAATTAGAAGAGCTACTCCTCACACTCGCTATCCAGAATTTTAAGACACATATTGCATATTTTATGAATTTTGAGCACTGCTGTGTGGAGTTTGATTGAGGCTGGTGATTGATGCATGAAAAGTTTTATAGAACATAATCACATTAGCATCTAAATGAAATCCCGCCACAGGATCTCATAATAGGCCAGTTTTATTTGCATTTGCCGTTTTTCAGTTCAGGCCCCTTCAACTGTTCACTCTCATTATGGCCTGGTGTGTGTGTTTGATCTTGTTTATGAAGGTGGATTACCCATTTAACCCCGTCAGGAAGGTGAGGACTTCTAAAGGAATTTGTTCCATGAAAAGATTGGTTCAGCCAAAGTTCAGCCTTTGCAAAAACGCCAAACATTGGTTTTATGGTATGCAACACAATTTAGCAACTTTTAATACTGTTGTGACACAATCACTCGTTTTTTGATATCATTGAGGGCTTTAATCATGGACAACATCTTCCATAATATTTTATAGTTAATTTTTATTTGTCACCGTTTAAGCACGCGGCTTTTTGGGCGATGGACCTGGCCTCGTAATCGGAAGTTTGTGGGTTCGAGTCCCAGATCCGTAGGTTACCATGATGTAGCCTTAAGTAAGGCATCGTCCCCAACACTGCTCCCAGGGCGCTGCATTAGCTACGCTGGGTGTGAGGGTAAAATGCAGAGATGCATTTGTTTGTGGTTCACCATGTGCTGTGGTGTGTTCAATGGCAATTAGTCACTTTCACTTCACTTACACTACACAACGTCATAAGAAATGAACGATTCCAGTCTGACTAGCTTGTTGCATTGTGTTGCATGGTGGTCATGCTGGGTGGTTGGCTGGGTGCTGGAGCCAATCCCTACCCTTATTTAACGACAGGTCCACAGCCTATCACAGGCATTGAAACTGGGGCAGCGGTGGTCTAGTGGTTAAGGACTAGGCCACAGGATTGGTAAATCATGGTTTGAATCTTAAATCAGTAGGTTGCCCGGAGGCACCCTTGAGGAAAGTACCGTGCCCATCACTGCTACCTGGGTGTTGGATACGGCTGTTGCACGTGTGTATGGGTGAAAAGCAGATGTTGCATTTTGTTTTGTGTTTCATAATGGCAATTAGTCACTTTCACTTATGTTTTTGAAAATAAAACTTTTTTTTGTTTGAACTTTTGTAAAGGCAAGCAAGACTAATTGAATTTTTCAGCCAATCAGATCTGAGCAGGAAAGATTTTTGGCAGTTTGAAGGGCAAAAAGCACCATGAATAAATTTTTTTTCCTCCTGCCAGATTCAAACCACATTTGTAGACATTTTCAAATCTGAATTGCGGACATATGACTCAGTTTGACTCATGATTTGGGTTTTTTTGTAACCCAACGTTATATTTTCTAGCTCAGTCATGGACACCTGACGAGACTTTATCAGACATCAGCAGGAGACTGTTTTATAATGTGCTTTAAAGCCTCTGGATATCGATGTGGAGCTTGTTAGCCTGCGAGCTCAGGTGATCTTGTGTTCTGTTCTTGTTGTAGTTGCTAAAAAAGGGCAGCACTGTTGTGAAATACAGCACAATCATTTCAGTCATAGATGTAAAGGAGCGTATCCGGTTCTAAGCCAATGTTTTTGCAGATTACTGCTACACACACTGTGTGGTGCCAAAGAAAATGTCTTGGCTGACAGGCCACATTTGAGGAGGGGTGAAAAACTGAAAACTTGCCAAACTTTTCCTTTAAGCAGCCACACTGCATCGGCCATCTGCTGCAGCGAAGCAGAAGTCGATACACGTCTAAAGAAATCTGGCGGTGTTAGCCATGCAGACACTGAAGGTTGTTGGTGCTCTCTGAGAAGCTTTTCTGCACAAGTAGCCACTAGGCTGAAGAAGACGCCTGTGAAGGCTATCGAAGGAACATCCATCTGCTTTAGACAAATGCTTCTTTCTTTCCATGCATTCCACTTTTATTTCATGCTGCATTAGTCTTAAAAAGCCGAAACGCACACGTAGACTCACACGCCTGGGAAAGGTTACATGACTGTGTCTCTCTGCTCAGGAGCTTCTCCTGCTGTGTGTTCTTGTGGCAAATATAATCAGTGGACAAAACAGTCCTGATCAATTTCAATGAGTCATCCGCGCTCACACGGGTCTTAAAGAAGCAGCACTTTACTTCTGACTTTGCCTTTTCGGGCATGCCACATGTAGCCCTAAAGCTCCTCATTACATTCGCACAGTGTGTGTGTGTGTGTGTGTGTGTGTGTGTGTGTGACACACATGCTGGTCATAGTTAAACGCATGTGTGGAATCTGAGCTTGCTGTGTGCTGAGCCTCATGCCGTCTTTATTATTGGATGGACTAAAGTTTCTAAGCATGCACACACATTCAGAACCCAGTTCACATCACCATGGAAACACTTATCAATTTAGTGTGTAGTTTTAGTTCCTGGGGAGAAATGTGTAGGCTAGTTCTGAGGCCCTTTAGAGTTCAAATGTAACACTACTTTTACCCTGAGATAACCTTGAGAAAGGTACCGTCCCCATCACTGCTCCAGGGGGGTTTCAATAGCTGCCCCCTGCTGCACATGTGCGAGTGTGTGGGTAAAATGCAGAGGTGTCATTTCGTTGTGGTTCACTGTGCGCTATGCAAGAATAGTCGCTTTATTTATTTATTTATTATTTTTATTGAATAGATTGGTGGGAATGCGGCCATATTGTTTTCTTGCACTTCTGCAACAGGCGTTTTTTAGCTACTGCTGGTTTTCTCCCACTTGATGTGTGTTCCAGTGCTGCATCTCAGAAAAATATATAAAGAAAAATATATAAAGAAAAAAAATCTATAAATATATAGATATAAATATATGTAAAATAGGTAAATGATATCGCTGCACTGCTTAAAATTTCAGCACCCCTTACTTTTGTCCATTCTTATTAATCATAGTACGTCTTCATAGAGTTCATACAATTACCTGGATTCAACAACCATGAAATTGCATTTTTATTCCCATTTTTCTACAGCCAATCTGGACAATTTGGGAACGATTTTTTTTTTTATTACTTTTGTAACCATGGTGAAGCTTACATTGCTTAAAAAGCAACACATACAATGATATAACTTTAATCACTCTTTCAAGGACCAAACCCTCACTCACTGTCATTCATTTTCTGAGCCGCTTGTCCTAATTAGGGTCATGGGGGGTGCTGGAGTCTATTTCTAAACTGAACTAAACTGAAATAAAAAAATATCCCAGCCCAACACTGTCCAGTGTGTTATACAGTATTATTGATGCTGAATAACAGACTTACTTTGATGTGATGTCGTTCTAGCGTAAGCATTAGCTTCGTCCTAGTCTGGATGAGGATTATTAGCACTGAAAAAATTAAAAATGGCCATTTTTTGGCCTCAGCAGGGTGCAATAGCAGCGATTCTCCAAATCATCATTGATTTTTCTCACCGAGGAACCAGCTCGGACATGGTGTTCCTGATAAACTCATTAATCCATGGGAACTAGAGCTTAATTCATGGCCATGACTTGTTAAGAAAAGATCCTTTTGGGAGAAATGTAGTGAAATGCCAAGCATGTCGCTCTCGAAGGCTCTGTTCTTTAAAGCAGACAGTTCTTGATTCTGTATTTGCAGCCCTATCACATCAAAGTGGGTCTATTGAAGGTTCCTTATTAATGTGACGTGAACCATGCTTTCACGTCTGACTTGGCCTTTTCTGCCTTTTCACCTGGGTGGCCCGAGGGCCGTAGGCAGCAGCGGGTTGTTAAAACTCACCCTCTGAACAGGACTGTCGTTTTCTACCTGAGCGGGTGCACCGCTTCCTGTGTAAGGGCTCGTTCAGGCGTGGGCTCGAGTCTCCTGACCGCTCTGACCCTGCAACCTCCTGCCGTCCCCAAACCCAGACTAACACACTTCAGTGACTATTACCCATGGTCCTCCACAGCATGTACATAACTGTAGACAAAGCACCTTGAGTTCAATCTGCGAAAAAAAAAAGCCAGCTTTCTCCAAGCTCAAAAACAGCATCAGGAAAATGACCTGAAGTTCTCTCACTTTATGCATGTCCAGCTATTAGAAGCTGTAGATTGTCCCACTGATAACACTTGCATGCTTGAATGCAGCACTAATTTGTTGCTCATTTGTGGCTCATTGGCATGAGCTGAAAAATTCTATGGAAAGTATGGATTCCACCTTTCGGTCAATACCACATTTGCATTTGTGAGTAAAAGAGGAGATTTTCTTTTATTAAGTTGGCTCAAAAAAGTCAATTCAATCCAGAGAAAGGCAAACTTATAGCTCTTCATTTTCCTCCCATTATTATAGTCCTACATGAGATTTGTCAGTGCCATTTCAGTTTGTTTTAGAGCCGCTTAAATGTGCAGTATTGTTTAACTTCCATCTAAATGAATACTGAATGAATGCTCAGCATCTCAAAACTTGCTCTCACTCCTCAGTCCATCTCCATTATTGTACACCATGTGGCCAAAAGTTTGTGGCCCATTTTATGGCACCATTTGAGTAATCACACAGGAATCCATAGCAGTCATCTAACCACGCCTAAGCAACCATTTGAAAATCAAGTCAGTTTTACTTAAAAAGCATTTTTTACAACTGTCGTTCTTCACGAAGCAGCTTTACAGAATTCAGGTCCGAGCCCCAAGTGAGTGAGCCGAGGGCGCCGGAGATGAAACTCCCTAAAACTGAAGAAAGAAACGTTGGGAGGAACCGAGACTCAAAAGGGGAATCCGTTCTCCTCTGGCCAGCACTCAGTAAAGACCATGTAACAACTTTGCAACTCCTTAGCAACCACCAGGAATTCCATAGCTAGCACATAATACCATAATATCATAACATCACAGAAACAACATCTGAGCAGACACCTTGGACCCCATAGCAACTGCATAGCAACATCCCGGAAGCCAACTAATGAACCAGCGCAGCACGAGCGAATAACACTGTAAAGATCAAAGCAACTGCCTAGCAACCACCTGGAACACTATACTGATCAAACGCCAGCTTCCTGTGATGCCCTAGCAACCAGCAAGATCAAAGTGATCAGTGTGAACTTTAAATAAACTACAGACTAAAGACTAAAACCTCCCACGAAATCGTCACAGTGTAAACACACCGCAACTCTCAAACAGTTCTGCTCCAACAAAATGCTTCTATGTTGCAAAAATATAAAGTATATTGAATTCAGTGATCACGTAATACATTGCTTTTGAGCAGAACAGCACACCGAAAGTAACAAATGTACATTTCTGGGGGTTGAATATCTCACAGTCTTCAGTCCCAGCTGTGCTTACAGATGGAAAGAAGATATACTGAGATTTCTGAAACAGCAGCTGCAATGTTTGCAAGAAAAATGTAAAACATCACCAGATGACCAAGGACACACTCTCTCTCTTTAAGAGCTCCAGACTACTGTAGCCTGCTGGTAACAATGTTTATTGAATATGGAAACACAAGTATGGCGGCTCGGAAAACATGGTGAGAAATGAATCATCGGCACGGCTGTCAGTGTCACCGTCAGTGAGGTTCATATGAAGATTCAAATTGAACATACGCTCGTTGGCCTCTTCATTAGAAACACCTCCTTTGTAGCTCCATCTTATTGGCATACAGAGAGAATCTGCTGTGAGTGGCTCACTCTCTACCCTGCACTGACGCTGACATGTCAAAAAGCCCCACACACTACCATGACTTCTTCCATGTGATTACGGATTGGTTCATGTAATGAAACTGTGCATAAATTAATGAATTGTGGAACAAAAGATGGGCCAACAGATAGCAGTTTCTGATAAAGTGGCCTTATAAAAAGCACAATTCAGATTCCTCTGCCCGCCAGAACTTGAGATCGGCTACATCAGACTGGATCATCTGCAGGAGCTGCTGCCACTAAGATGAAGAAAAGCTCCGCCCACTCAAAAGGAACCACCACTATCAGCTTATTGAACTTCCAATCACAGACACTAATGGACTTTTATAGTCATTTGTACTTTACCGGAACTCATCGCTACATCTGTTAATTTATAAAATGCGCTTTTCTTTCTTTCCTGAGTATCCGGTGACGACCAGAGGAGAACAGGTTTGAGTCTTGATTCCTCCCTTGGGGCTTGGACCTGGGTTCTGTAAAGCTGCTTTTTGAAAAACAGTTCAAAAAAGCGCCTTAGAAATAAAACTGACTAATCTTGACTAATCTCTCAGGTGGTTGCTAGGGCTAGGCTAGTTGGTTACTATGGTTGATATGGTTTTCCATGTGATTACTCATATGGCGCCATCAAATCTGCAAACCTTTGGCCACATTGTAATTAAAACTGACTTGACTTGACAATGTTATGTAAAAAAAGGGCCGGTGTTTCTAATAAAGTGGCCAGTGAGGTAAAGCACAGGGGAGCTGGTTGGTGACTGGTTGGGTGAACTGAAAGTGACTATTTGTCATTGTGAACACAGCAGAGTGCACAGTGAACCATGGCGAAATGCATCCTCTGCATTTCACACTTACACACAGTGCAGCAGGGGACAGCTACATCCAGCACCTAGGAGCAGTGTTGGGGACAGTACCCTGCTCAAGGATTCGAACCTTCCGATTCTAGGGCCCAGTCCCTAACCGCTAGGCCACCGCTGGGTGTTACAGGCTAGCTGTTTATAATAAGATGGCCAGCGAGTGAAAGTACCGGAAAGATGTTTTCAATAAAGTGGCCAGTGAATGTGTCTTGACAATCAGATATACTTCTGTCTAATTTTACCTTTGCATCTTTTCGGAGGCGCAAATCTATTCGCTGGATGCTTCCCCTGTTCAGCTGTCGCTGTCTTTCTGCAGCTCCTAAAAATGAAAGAAATTCTTTATGGTAACTTTCGTGACTCCTAAGGTTGCTAAGCGATAACGCTCCAAAAGGACCAGCAGGAATAGATCGCTTGGGTCGAAATCTCACAGCTTGACAGGCTTGGCTGAAGCTGAGCTAAATCCATGGCTTTTATTCTCCCCACCACCCTGGAATGGACGGTGTCTTTGTTTAGGCTGCAGGAGGGAACACTGCTGACCTTTAAACATGTTTGTTCAACATGTGTCTCCTCGTGGCCCGGGACAAATCATCCAACTGGTCCCTGTGGTTTCTGGGGTTTTGGGACCGTGATTAGTAGGAGCAGTCGTGAGCAGGGCTCTCTAGGGAGGCCTAAAGGGGTCGTCAGATGAGTAAAAAAAATACTCAATTAGAGTTTAGTATGAGGACCAAAGTTCCTCTGCAGGGGAAGGTCTTGGTACATGAGGCATATATTAGAAGAGCTGAAGTTTCCATCCATCCATTCTAATAATAATATAATAATAATCAACATTATTTATGGAGAACTTTTCATACATTTAGCTCAAAGTACAAAGTTTTTTTTTTCTGAAGTGCAACAATTATTAAGACTTTAATAATTAACAAGTGTTGAAATATTGCTAATAAACCTACATTAGGGAAATTAAGACATCTTTAAATATGTAATAAAGAAAATGTATAGAAAGTGCTGTGATGAAAATAAAATCAAACCCAGAACCTCCTCTCCATGAGTGCTTTGGGGAAATGTAATAAAACATACTTTTTCTTCACAGTGTTTAGAAGTTGGGTTCTCGCTTAATCATTTTCTGAGCCGCTTGTCCTGATTAGTGTCGCAGAGCCTTGGGTTAGGGATATGGGGACGTGCTGGACAGGTAGCCAGTCCATCACAGGGCAGATACACAGACAAACACACACACACACACACACACTCTCAACAAGTGGCAATATCTCCAATCCACCTGACGTTCTTGTCATGGATGGTGGCAGGAAACCGGAGTTCCCTCATAGCCAGAAGGTTCTGGGTTCGATTCCCAGCCTGTGTGGGTTTCCTCTGGGTGCGGCTGATGTTGCGAACATGTGATTGTGATTGGCTGGTGATCTGTCCTGGGTGTTTCTCTGCCTTTTACCATGTGAGCACTGAGAGGCACCCCTTACCAGTAGGTTGCCCTGAGTTACCCTTGAGCAAGGTACCGTCCCAGTCACTGCTCCCCGGGCAGCTTTCATAGGTGCCCCCTGCTGCACGGTGTGTGTTTGTGCATGGGACAATGCAGAGTTCCAATTTGGGTGTGCTGTGTGTACTCACAATGACAAGAATAGTCACTTTCACTTTCTGTGGGGGCATCTCTGGAGAGGTTCCATTCAGTTGTGGTGTGAACAATTCAGACTCACAAGATGATTTCACCTAAAAACCTAAAAGTGAGTGAAAGTAGGAATTAGGGATGGAGAAACCCCTTCTTTCCTTCCCTTTTATGGAGGAATGTGATACTGAACGCGCTTCACTCAGTCCAGATCCAGGGAGCAAGATAATGACACGAGCGAACAAAAGTCTCAAACACCGTTTTGATAAAGAATCTCATACAAAAGGCAAACTGGCTGACCTTCTCGGCTTTGTCATCAGCCTCCAAGTCTGGGCTCCTGAGGACGAGTGTGTCTGAGGATGGCTCACAAGCCCGGAGTCACTTGTGATTTTAATTCCTTTCTTTTACTTTATTCGATGATAACAGGTGATACAGAAGAAAGCTCTGCTTCAGTCGGAGTATTCACTTCTGATACACTTCAATTCATGTCTTGCACTAAAATAAATGAAACACTCCACCCCACCCTCACATTCTCGTCACACTTTCCTCAGCCACGGCTTGTGTGGCAATATCTCATCTCAATCATACTTCCTGACTTGATTAAAGCTCCTCAGCAGTGAGCCATCCTGTTCGCATTGTTCGCTTTATCCTCTCCGGTGCAGACGCTCAGATAAAGAAAGGTCTCTGTACTTCATGCTGAATAAATTCTAATGTCTTTTCTCTCTCTCTGGATAATAGCCTGTGTTTTCAGAATTAGATAATAAGCCCACGGAGCCTCCTTTCTCAATTGTTTTAGTCTTAACACCAGAACAAATCACCATAATCGCCTTCTTCTATTAGAACTCCAAAGGCCTGATGGACTGTCGCTGCTTTTTGAGTTTCTTCTGGATTCCCTTTCTCCCTCTTGAACTGGAGCATGAAAAATGAAAACATTTTAGACTTTTTTGTCCTGTTTGGGGATTTTTCGGGGCCCTCTTTTTCAGAAACAGGGCCCCAGTTGTCCTGCAGGAGCTAAATCCATGGCTTTTATTCTCCCCACCACCCTGGAATGGACGGTGTCTTTGTTTAGGCTGCAGGAGGGAACACTGCTGACCTTTAAACTTGTTTCTTCAACATGTGTCTCCTCGTGGCCCGGGACAAATCATCCAACTGGTCGCTGTGGTTTCTGGGGTTTTGGGACCGTGATTGGTAGGAGCAGTCGTGAGCAGGGCTCTCTAGGGAGGCCTAAAGGGATCCTCAGATGAGTAAAAAAAATACTCAATTAGATAAAAAAATACTTAAAGTCCTGCAGGACTCTCCTCTTTTCTGACCTCCAGCAAACGACTCCAGATCCCACCCGACTAGATTTCGGGATAAACTGTTAAACCAGCTCTAAACTGATCATTTATTCTGTTTTTCTGGGCTGCTAGTCTTCTATTTCCCATCATCTATCTGCACTTTCACTTTACTGTCACGGATAAACTGCAGCCACTTACTGCCTTCAAAACACATATTACTGCGGTTCTGCATGATCACTTTAATATAGACGTCACTTTAGCTCGGGTTTACAGTACCTTACAGCACAATATTCCACTGCGACACCGTCCCGCTGTGGCAGATGAGGCAGGACGTAAACACAGAGTCACAAACACGGACCGGGGGTCTGATTACAGCATGTGATGGAGCACGAATATCAACAAAACTACACAAAACTCCCAAGTGAAATACCATCACATCCACTCTCAAGACATGGACGGACAGCCCTGCCTCAACACTCGAGGAATAGACACTCTTCACTATTCACCAATAGACTCTAATGAGGCACACCTGCCGCTAGGTCAGAGTCCAAACCTCGGCCAGGTGTGCCCAGTCAGGGCAGACCAACACACACGACAGGCACATCATGACAGACCATTTCCTGCCGTGATAAACTAATGATTCATGTCTTCTGATTGGCTTTGATTTGTATTGTTTTGTTGTTTCTTTATGTGGTTTGTATTTTTTTTATACTTTAGGTTAATTGCCTTTTAAAGTTGTGACACATTGTGCTACAGGGGGCAGACGTATCCAGCACCCAGGGAGCAGTGATGGGGACAGTACCTTGCTCAAGGGTGCCTCAGGACAACCAAATGATCTGGGATTCAAACCTAAGATCTTCCAGTCCTGGGGCCTGGTCCCTAAACACAAGGTCACTGCTGCCTGTCTGCTGAGCTGGAGTCTATCCCCAGCTCTAAAAGGTGGGGACACACCTTGGATAGGTCATCAGTCCATCACAGGGCAAGACACACAGTCACACCTAGGAGGCCTTTAGAATCTCCAGTCCACCTGAAGTGCAGGTCTTTGGACGGTGGGAGGAAGCCAGAGCTCCTGGAGCAAACCCATGCAGGGAGAACATGCAAACACCACTCAGAAAGGACTGGGACTGTCCCACCTGGGAACTGAACCCAGGACCTTCTCACTGTAAAAAAACGGCCCTACAGTCTGCACCACCGTGCTGTCCCAGTTCAGTACTGAATGTAATATAGTAATCCTGCTGCTTCTTGTACTACTTTCACAGCATTTCTCTTCTTTCTGCAGCAGAGATGTGATTTTATCCTCCTGAAAGCCACTTTGATGTTGTTTATCATTCAGATATGTGACGATCATTTAGCAGATCATTTTTCTCCCCAAACCACTATTCCCATCAAACCTGACATTCCTACTAAAAACATCTGGAAACAATGCAGTCTCATATCTGCTGTAAAGTTCCTGCTGGTGGGGACCATTAGTGGCAGCAAGTAGCCTGACTGATGATAATGCTGCCGAGCCAGAACACACGCTGTCCGGTGGAGCTGTGGTGGGTTTGATGTTCTTGTAGAAGTTCTTACTTGGCTTTGGCATTTTGAGAAGCTGCCTGTTGTCATTTGTCCAAATGTCAGCTTTGGAGCTGCAGACTGGATAATAAACACTTTGCAGGAAAATACAGAGTCACCAAGTCAAACATAGTCGGCCCTCTGGGTGCACATTATCTGTGTAATCTTCCTGAAATCGCTTAACAGACCGAGTACGATGGACCACAGTCAGGCAAGAAGGTGGGGCTGTACAGGGGTCAGTGAGTGGAGATACAGGGGTAGGTGTTTCCGATAAAGGGGCCAGTGAGTGGAGATACAGGGGTAGGTGTTTCCGATAAAGGGGTCAGTGAGTGGAGATACAGGGGTAAGTGTTTCTGATAAAGGGGCCAGTGAGTGGAGATACAGGGGTAGGTGTTTCTGATAAAGGGGCCAGTGAGTGGAGATACAGGGGTAGGTGTTTCCGATAAAGGGGCCAGTGAGTGGAGATACAGGGGTAGGTGTTTCTGATAAAGTGGTCAGACAGTGGAAGTACAGGGTAATGTTTTAAAAAAGTGGTCAATGAGGGGATGTAGGAGTATCAGTTTAAGATGAGATGTCAGTCGTGAATTGTTCTAAAAAGTTTATTTGAGGTCTGACCTTCAGATGAACTTTTTTTTTCATGAAGGCTACCTTTTCTCTCTCTAGTATAATGTCATGCGCTCTCTTCCTGTAACCGGTCGGCTCTATTTGCATTGTTTCCTCACTCGACCTTTTGAAGCACTGTAAGGATAGACTGCTGTGAAAGAAACATTTCTTTCTTTCCAGTGTGTGTCTGCTTAGACGACCCTGTCCGCCTTTCAAATAGGATTACGGCTTTAGTGTGTCCCCCCTCTTACTAACCCACCTCCTGCTTTTCTGCTGAACGCAGCAGAGTGACCACCTGTCCTTGGTCAGGGCCAGAAGCAGGCCTAATGTCATCAGGATACCCAGATTTAAACTTTGTGTAGATTATTTGAAAGTGACTATTAGTCATTGTGGAACAGCACACAGTGAAAAATGCAACCTCTGCTTTTCACACACACACGCATGGAGCAGTGAGCAGCCATATCCAGCATCCGGGGAGCAGTGATGGGGATGGGACCTTGCTCAAGGGTACTTCAGGGCAATATATAGGTCTGGGAATCGAGCCCACAACCTTCAGATCCTGGAGCCTCGTCCCTAAACACAAAGCCACCGCGGCCTCATTTTATTATCACAGTGTCCAATACTAAACGGAAGGTAGAATCTTAATTACATCTTAATTACCAATTACTTACAGATTAACAATTTCTGTTCAGTACTGTGCAAAAGTCTTTAGCCATCCTTCATTTCCTTATATTTTGCCAGGGAATCAATTTGTTGATGCAAAACTACTTAAATCCTTTCAAACGGTTTTATTTTTGATTTATTAAGCAGATTAAATGAAAGAAACAGGATCGAATGTAGTGTGAAAGTCTGCAACGTGTCTAAAGATACAAGGTTTTAGATAAAGGGGCTCATCACTCAGCGTTCAGCATCAGCAGTAAACAAAATGACCTGATTATCTGGAATCATCTGCTCCTGTTTCTTCACTGCTTCTTGTCTTAAGATAGACGCTTTGTTCTGATTGGAGGTTCAGTCGTAGATCACTGTGTGGATTAACCAACACAAAACTATCAAACCGCTCAGGTACAGAGACTGGACTGAACATGAGAGACAACAACACTGTCCTTCAGGAAGATTTGGAGAACTGCTCAGGTACAGAGACTGGACTGAAAATGAGAGACAACAACACTGTCCTTCAGGAAGATCTGGAGAACCGCTCAGGTGCAGAGACTGGACTGAACATGAGAGACAACAACACTGTCCTTCAGGAAGATCTGGAGAACTGCTCAGGTACAGAGACTGGACTGAACATGAGAGACAACAACACTGTCCTTCAGGAAGATCTGGAGAACTGTCCCTCAAAGAGACATTAAAAAGTAGAGTCAGGTTGTCTGGAAGTATGAAGACCTGAGAGGACATTTGTACAATACTGTAACTAAAACTAAATAATTTCTCTCAATTCAAGTTATATATTTTAACTTTCAGGATGGGATATGAAGTGAAAACTTGTTGACTTCTTGAGATGTCTTTTTTTAACAAATGTCCTTTTACTTTACAAAGAGAGTAACTGAGTTGCCTTAAAATGTCTTCTAGCTTCCAGTAACGTCTAATCAAAGGTTAATAATACCAGCGACTGTGTATTATTATAGTCGTTTCTTTAAACGTAGTCTGTCTACAATGAAGATATAACCCAACCCCCAATGTCTTCTGAATTTCTACATGAAATGCTAATGATCATGAAAGTAATCTTAAAAGTTAGAAATTGCTTTTAAATTTAAACTGGGTTGGACAATATGGTTAAAATACAAAAAAATAAAAACCCAAAACAGTCAGCTCTGCCTCTGTAGAAGCCTGGACTCTGATCTCTAACCATTCAAGTCAGGTTAGCATCTATAAAAAGAACTCATCATAGTTTAAGTCTGTTTAAATAACCCAAAGTGCAGAAAAGTCAGATGTCAGGCAGAAGGAGAGGGAGACTGGAATAAAAACTTTCTCCATCCTCCTCCATTCCTCCAGGGCCAAGATATTATTGGACTTTAACAAACAGTGTAACAGAAGCGGCTGCTTGCTTTATTATATTCTCTCCTGTCAGCGCTTTCTCCATTTACTCCTGCTGTACTGTACCGCTCTGCATTTAGCTGCAGCTGCCAGACGCCTCCTTCACTTCCCTTCAGCCGTCGGCGTCTGGAGAGAACTGGAGAATGACTTTGGTTAGAAGTAGTTCATGCCGTTACACTATTAATTGCACACTGAAATAAATTTACATTCCATTTTCATTCTGGTTTGATGTGTTTGAGTCTTCTTCCACCAAAAACATGGTGAATAATGGAAAAGATATCAGATTATAAGCATTTTATTCCATTTTGTCCAGATCATGATGCGGTGGTGCAGCAGATGAGAAGTGAGTGAGAAGGTGAGTGAGAAGGTCCTAGGTTTGATTCCCTGGTGAGATGGTCTGAGCCCTTTCTGTGTGGAGTTTCCTTCCACAGTCCAAAGACATGGACTTCAGGTCGATTGCAGATGCTAAACTGGCCAATTTGGTTTGAGTGTGTGTTTGAGATGGGTTGGAGATGATGGCACTGAAGAAAAGAAGAGTTAAAGAGGATTAGGACGGGATCAGGAAGAAGTGTATTAGAGGGACAGCTCAGGTTGGATGATTTGGAGAAAAAGTTAGAGAAGCAAGACTGCAATGGGCTGGACGTGTCCAGAGGAGAGACGAGGAGCATATCAGGAGAAGGATGTTGAGGATGAACATCCAGGAAAGAAGAAAAGATGAAAGACCAAACAGGAGGGTTATGGACGTGGTGAGATGCAGGTGGTCGGTGTGAATGAGAAAGATGAAGCGGACACGAAAAAATTTGAAACTGATCATCTGCTTTGGCGATCCCTAAACAGGAGCTGCAGAAAGAAGAAGAAGAAGAAGAAGAAGAAGAAGAAGAAGAAGAAGAAGAAGAAGAAGAGGTGTGAATGTGTTCGTCTGTGTGTCTGCCCTGCGATAGGCTGGCGACCTGTCCAGGGTGTGTCCCTGCTTTTCGCCATAATCAGGACAAGCGTTTCAGAAAATAAGTGAGTGTATGTTTGACACATGAAGCATGAAACCTTTCAAAACTGTAGCTTACATTACATCACTGGATGGCTCAACAAGTTTTTCCAATTTTGTATTATCTGTGAAGGGGCGGGACGTCCCATCCAAAGGACTAAAGACAACTGTCCACTCTTGGATTCCCAATCAACAGTAGAATCCCCTGGGAGCAAACTCATGATGTCCTTATGCCACTGCCAGCGCTGAATGCACACTTTCAGCAGAACTCCTCCTGCGGTCAGGGCCTGTGCCAAGTGAGAAATAATTGCAAAAAACTGATGGTTTGTTTTTGTCTTCAGCTGTGATTTCTGCAACGTTTACTGATTAAAGTCCTCCTCACAAATACGATTCCCTCCTGGACGATGCTTGTCTGAGCTGCAGCATCTGACAACATTCTTAAAATTAAATATTGTTTTAATGAAACCTCCGCAGCACAGACACGTCAGCCTGTTTGGGGAATTTCAGCGGCACCATTTGAAGCCTGCATTTTGGAGGCTTTCGACATGCAGCACTCACACGTCTGCACAGGCGCAAGACATAAAAAGATTTTGAGGACATGTGGTGTAACAACGATGAGTCAGACGCAGAATCCCCAAAATTGACCAAGTTAACCTACGGGAGTTAAATTTTACTGCTCATAAACCATTTATTCCTCTGCTTGGAGATTCCGTGTGATGCTATTCATAGCTGTTAAAGCTTTATTTTTTTTTGGAAAAGACTAGGGTTAAGACACACTCACTGTCCACCTTTTATCCTAAACCTGGAGGAAGGATACTCAGCATCATACAAGAGGTTGTGGGCTTGAGCCTGGCTGTATCTCCTGGACCATGGGGACCTGGAGACCCCATGGAGACTGACCTTGTCATTAGAAAGTATACATCACTAGATAAGAGTGTCTGCTGTAAATGATATTCATCCTCTAAAGCTTCTTCAATGGCCAGTTTCTTACCACAGAGGCGAAGAACATTTTGGGTGATGGACCACTTGCAACCTCCCAGTGGAATAAACTAAACTTTTATAGAGCATAAAAAAGCTAGAAGGTAGCCGACTAATGTGCACAGATACTAACATTTATGTAGTTCATCATTAGGTAGATAAACGATGAGTGGAAGTAGCGGATTGGTGCTTGTTAGGAAGTGGAAGGTATGGTTGCTCTTGGAGGCTCAGTTCCTCTCAGTTGATCTCAGGGAGCATCATCCCACCTCTGTTGGCTTGCCTTCTTTCCAAAGAGCATTCTGGTGCTGCCTCTTCTCCAGGTGAGTGACAGACATGCACCCAGATGTCTTGTGGACCCAAAAAGTGTGATCTATCAGACCAGGCCACCTTCTTCCATCCCTACATGGTCCAGATGCTCTCTTAATGTTTTTGGCTGGGTACAGAGCTTGGCATGGATGCTCTGAGTGGTCTGCAGCCTCATAAGCAGCAAGCTGTGAT
>CM029375.1:25775341-25785341 GCA_017165825.1 Hepsetus odoe
GCTTTATTAGAACCAATGGCAGCAAATAGACGATCAAATGCAGCGTAGCCCATCTGTTTCTGCATGATCCCTCAGCCCCATCTTCTCCATTCATGGTCGAGAGGGGTTTCTAATAAAGCAGCCAGTGATGTGACTGAAGAACTGCTGCTTGTGCAAATCATTGTCAAGAAAACCTCCCACAAATTGTTAAATGACTTAAAAGACATGTTTTTACTGACATACTTGCCTCTGTTATTTAATTGCAGGTCAGAGAAGAACGGTAGTGAAGAGACACAGCTGAAGTCCTTGATGTCTCTGTGTCTGCACTGACAAAGGTAACCCTCCAAAGATCCTCGTCTGATGACAGTTTTTTAATTAGACCTGAAAGAAGACATCAAGGCAGAATGAGCTTGACATTTCATATATTTGCCTGCTTGGCAGAGAGAGCTGCACCTGGGACGCAGGTATTCGGGCAGCTTTCTCTGCACAGGTATAGGATTTTACATACAGCAGCTGTGAGGCATGAAATTGCCTGTTTATGTTGAGATTAAGTGTATTGATATGCCTATCGATCAGGCTTGAATCAGTGGGGCGTTTCTCTTAGACTTTTACAACCGCAATGATCAGTGAAAATTTATGAGCCAATTACAGTTCCAGGTTCTTCTGAAGCCCCCCGGGGCCGATAACAGGGGTCACACTGCACGTCACACTGCACTAGATGCAGAAAATAAAATGGCTCGATGAGGAATGGATAACAGCAGATTGCCTTGAAATTTTGGAGATTTTGGAGCTCAAGGAACGAGCCCAACATATAAGGCTCGGCCTTTAGAGGTTAAAATCAGGGTGCTCGTTTCTCTTGGACATTACATGGTACTGAGCTCTGCCGGGTGATACCCTGTGAGCGGAACACTGGACCAAGCCAACCTCACATAACACACATGTGGTTGTATCCACAAGAGTTCAACCCCCTGATCACCCAGATTCTCAGACCCAATACCATTTCTAATTTTTCACCTTCCTCTTATCTTTGTCCCGTGGATCTGAGCTAAGGGAGACTGAAAACCTTCCCTACTAAATGGGACTTCCTTCAAAGTCCCATTACAGCATCAGCAAGGATCTAATTTTGGTAAAGTTGAGAAACCTCGCTGATCGATGAATTGCAGCTATTGTAAGCACCCGGAGAGCAGTGACAGGGACGGTACCTTGCTCAAGGGTACCTCAGGGCAAACAACTGGTGAGGGAATCGAACCAACAATCTTCCGATCCAGGCCATCAAAGGAGGAGCCTGACATAGAAATATATCAAAATCCAGGATTTTCATGCATCACAATGATTTTAAAACCTAATAAAACACATTTGTAGGTTTCTTTGTTGGCTTGCACTACTAATGATTCAAAAAGCATTGTGGCAAATTTCTCATTAGCACTTTTTGGAGTGCACCCTGTTTGGAGGGCCATGTAGCTCTAACGCTTCACCCTGTCCCTCTATCCCAACAAGATTTGAGACGCCCTATTCTTAGCTGTGAAAGGAAGGGTAGGGTCATAGGCGAGGGGTGTAATGGGATTGGACCTCAGTCTCAAACACAACTCACGTTCCTCCAGCAGCTTCATACGCTCTGGTTAATAAGTGTGAAAAGACCCTTGGACTGAGGTCTGCCGTATTAGGACTATATATTCCGATATCTTGGAGGGGTGTCATCTTCTGGGTTGGCACTTGTCCTGTGGCCTTCAGACACTGCAGACTGCTTTAATATGGTTACGCTGTTGCTTTTTCAACCGTCAGACACTTTACTTAAGCGCAGCATTCATAGGGCTTCACCATACCTCCACAAGTGCTTTATGAAAGTGAAAGTGACTACCCTCGTCATTGTGAAATGCAGCATAGCACAACGCAACAAAATTCTGTTTGCACCTTGATTACCTTGCAAGATTAGTACCTTGCTCGAGGGTACCTCAGGGCGGCCTACTGGTGACTTACACAAGGGCAGAGCAGTGAGAAGAAGGCATTTAAAGTGAAGTGAAAGTGACTTCTTGTCATTGTGAACACACGAATAACCCTCCCGCACACACCGTACAACAGGTGCAGCCATATCCAGCTCCCGGGGAGCAGTGACGGGGTGGTACCTTGCTCAAAGTACCTTAGGAAAGCATTCTGATCTGGGATTCAAACCCATGATCTTCCGAGGAGCCTTGTCCCTCAACACTGGGGCACCGCTGTCCCAGTTAGGAATGAAACAGAAACAGAATAGAATTAAGGCACTCGGAGAACAGCCTATCATCATATCATTTTTTCTAGTTTCGACTAAAGTTAGCGCACCCGTTTGCATCTTTCTAGACGCGACTTAGACCTCTTCATTTTTTAGAACTGATTAAAATATGAAGACATGCTTCCACCCTGGCCAGATGAAGAGTGTAGCGCATACAAGTGATATATATTGTGGTTGCAGTTCATTCATTATTCAATTAATCAATTAATTTAGAATCCTCTGAACCAATAACCATCTGAACAAACTGAGCATCAAAGCATCAAAAATCTTTTTTTAGCTATTTTATTTCATATTCACCACAAAAAGTTGGCCCCATCTTTCAATAATTCTTTTTCTTTCGGCTGCTCCCAATCAGGGGTCGTCACAGCGGATCATCAGCCCATCCATCAATAATGCTGATTTAAAAACACGCCTACAAAATCCCATCATGCTGCAGGAAATCAGGGGGTCTTTAACCTGGGCAGTCATGTTCTGCTTGGCTCAGATATCGATGAGAAGCCTCAACTTTGTGTGGTTTGCTAAGCAGGCGTCTCATGATGCTGATTGATTCTAGTTGGAGGCGGTGCTGGAGGCTGTGATTGTGTAAAGCTCCACTTGTTTATTTGAGCTTCCTCAGCAGTGTAATTGGGTTCCTGATGAAAGGAAAAGAAACACAAAGCAAAAGAGGAGATTAGCAAAGTGTCTGTCAGTCATGCCGGCTGTGGACTCGTGGAGTGGACAGGTGTGTGATTAGCCAGCCTCATAATCCCTCTCAGTCCGTGGACCAGGCCTGGCGGACGTGTTCCGGTGCTGGAGCAACAACAGAGCCTCAACGGGAACAGGAACCAGAGGGATTAGAGAGAGAGAGAGAGAGAGAGAGAGAGAGAGAGAGAGAGAGAGAGAGAGAAAGAAGGAAGAGTGGGAGAGGAAAAGATTATGGGGACAAACATTCTACACACAGAAGAGTGGACATGATATTTAATGTCTTTAATACATTAAAACAGACACTGTTCTGATTTAGTTCACAGACAGAATAATACTCTCCCCTGGTATTGACTAGGATAGATAGATAGATAGATAGATAGATAGATAGATAGATAGATAGATAGATAGATAGATAGATAGATAGATGTTAGATAGATAGATAGATAGATAGATAGATGTTAGATAGATAGATAGATAGATAGATAGATAGATAGATAGATAGATGTTAGATAGATAGATAGATAGATAGATAGATAAATGGATGGATGGTAGATAGATAGATAGATAGATAGATAGATAGATAGATAGATAGATAGATAGATAGATAGATAGATGGATGGATGGATAGATAGATAGATAGATAGATAAATGGATGGATGGATGGATGGATGGATAAATGGATAGATAGATAGATAGATAGATAGATAGATAGATAGATAGATAGATAGATAGATAGATAGATGGATAAATGGATAGATAGATAGATAGATAGATAGATAGATAGATAGATAGATAGACAGATGGATGGATGGATGGATGGATGGATATATAGATAGATAGATAGATAGATAGATAGATAGATAGATAGATAGATGGATGGATGGATGATAGATAGATAGATAGATAGATAGATAGATAGATAGATAGATAGATAGATAGATAGATAGATGGATGGATGGATGGATGGATGGATATATAGATAGATAGATAGATAGATAGATAGATAGATAGATTGATTGATTGATTGATTGATTGATTGATTGATTGATTGATTGATTGATGGATGGATGGATGGATGGATGGATGGATGGATAGAACAGTGGATGGATGGATGGTTGGATGGTTGGATGGTTGGATGGATTGATGGATGGATGGTTGGATGGATCGATGGATGGATGGACGGATGGACGGATGGATGGATGGGTATATAGATAGATAGATAGATAGATAGATAGATGGATGGATTGATGGATGGATGGATGGACGGATGGATGGATGGATATATAGATAGATAGATAGATAGATAGATAGATGGATGGATTGATGGATGGATGGATGGATGGATGGATAGATAGAACAGTGGATGGATAGATTGTTGGATGGTTGGATGGATGGATGGTTGGATGGATCGATGGATGGATGGACCGATGGACGGATGGATATTGTTTTAGTTTCTGCTGCAGTTCATTGCAGTAATTCGGTTTCTTGTTTTTTTGGTGGAACTAAACGGGGCTTGTTTTGTTGTTTTCTTGTCTTTATTTTAAATATTAGCAACATTTTGTCCTTTTTTCGTCCTGTGATGTTGACCAGACACCCACGTGTAGCCCTGATACAGAGCACACAGAGGAAGAAGAGAAGAAGCGAGAAATGCAGCCGAGAAGTGAGAGAGTGGTGAAGTATGAAGAACGGAGAGCAGGAAGGGTCATGCAGGAGTGGAGAGAAGACAGGTGTGAGCTTACCTGCTCTCCTTAAAGAAGACACTCAGCGCATCCTGTTCAACCTTTCCACCATCTGTCAGAATGTTTAATGGATCTGTTTCAGAGAAAGCCTCGGAGGCGATAAAAGGAAACTCACAGCTTAGTCTCTCTCTCTCACTCTCTCTCTCCCTTCCTCTCGCTCTAGCTCTCTTTCTCTGCACATGGCACCATCTTGCCTGTTTAACTCAGTTGATCCACTGTAAATGTTTTGTAGATTCAATATGTTAACGAAATATCCATTAACTTCACCTAAATCTTAAACTTAAGGTTAGTTTTAAGCCGAGCTTAGTAGTTACTTAATCTACCCCATATTGGTGAATCCAGTGGGATCCATATACATCCCATGGAAAGCCCTGGTCCTGCGAAGTACTGGCAACCCGTTCAGGATGGTTACATGAAATCAAGGATAATAATAATGAAAGTGACTTTTTGTCATCATGAAATGTGCAAATTTCACATTTCAAATCACTTGAAAGTTAAAAATGAGAACAGATTATTCTCTGCCTTTGATGAACTCACTCATTTTTCCACTTGTCCTGATTAGGGTTGTGAGGGTACAGGAGTCCATCCCGGGTCTCACAGGGCAAAAAGATGGAAACACCCCGGACAGGTTGCCAGCCCATCAAAGGACAGGAAACCAGACTAACACACTCACCCACACACCAAGGGGGCAATTTAGCATCTCCCTAAAAAAGGAATCTAAAATAGATCTAGCAGGTTGGCCATGCAGTGAAGTCCTAGTGGTTTGGGACTAGCCCCCATAATTGTAAGGACATGGGTTAGCGGCCCAGACCAGTAGGTTACCCTGAGGTACCCTTACACAAGGCGAAAGTGAAAGTGACAACCCTTGTCATTGCGAGGTCACAGCACAGCAGACAGTGAACCACAACGAAATTGGACCTCTGCATTTAACCCATGCACTCAAACACCGTGCAGCAGTGGGCAGCTATTGAAAGCACCCGGGGAGCAGTGACGGGGACGGCACCTTGCTCAAGGGTACCTCAGGGCAACCTATTGGGAAGGGGTTTGAACCCCGGTCCTCCGATCATGCGGGTAACGCCCTAAACACTAGGCCACCGCTGCCCCTGGTACCATCCCCATCACCGCTACCCAGGCGCTGGATGTGGCTGCCCCATGCTGCACTGTATGCTGGGTAAAGGGGGCAGGTAAACCAAGAACAACCTTGTCATCCAAATAGTGGGTAAGCAGTCATGCTAGTTATTTTACTGTGTGTGTGTGTGTGTGTGTGTGTGTGTGTGTGTGTGGGTTTCCTTGGCCCTCATCGCAGGAATCTGTTACTGCTGTCTGATTTGAATGTGCGGAGCAGCTCCCTAACGCTTGCAGCAAGCAGACACCACCCGCTGAGCTCCCCCAGACTTCTATTATGCAGATGGTTCACTGCAAATTCCTCTAAACGAATGTGTGCACGACTGTGCTGACTGGCCTGAAATTACCCACGAAGCCTTGCTTTACTAAAGACACCAGCAATAAGAGCAGTTCCTTTCTGCACGTAACGGCTGCTCTCAGGAACATCAGCAGGATCAACTCGATCAGTCGCCTCAGCGACATCAGCTTGAATATGTATATAAATATATATATACAGGAAATGAGATGTTCTAGATACATCTGTCTTCTGAACAGCGGGATCACTCTGTGATAAGCACATTCAACCTGATCGTCTACAAAACATTGTTTTTCACGTAAGACTCCTTTTTACTCGCTGACGGGTCGGGATGTAGGGCTGGAATACGCTCCAAATGAAGTGTCTGCGTTCAGCCAATCTTATTTATTGATTTAGCACATTTTGGAATTAGTGGAGGAATTAGGGGTTTCAGCGGCCCGAGCAAAGCTGTGGCTGGAGAGCTTGGTAAAATTATTTGCTCGGTAAAAATTTCACTGTACAGCATCACCACAGCGCTATGCACAAAAAGGTAGGAAGGTTTGAATCCCAAATCAGTAGGTTGCCCTGAGGAACCCTTAAACACGGTACTGTTCCCATCACTGGTGCTGCATATGGCTGCCCCCTGCTGCACGGTGTGTGTGGGTGAAATGCAGAGGTTGCATTTCGTTGTGTTTCACTGTGTGCCGTGCTGTGTTGCACGGTGATAGTCACTTTCACTTCACTACTTTTTCAGAACTTTTGGTGTTGAATCTTCAGTCCAGTGCTTGAAGGTCTAACCAATGGGAGAGCCCGATTAGTCAAGTCAAGCTTTATTTCTACAGCGCTTTTTACAGCCGTCGTTACAAATCTGCTTTACAGAATCCGGGCTCGAGTCTGTGGAGAGCAGGCTGAAAGAAACAGAGGCAAAAGTCCCTAAAAGTGGAGAAAGGAACCTATGGAGGAACCAAGACTCAGAAGGGGAACCCATTCTCTACTAGTTGACACCTGCAGAACTTGCTTTACATGCAAACATGATTCCGCTTGATTCAACCCATCAATAACATCAGTCATTATATCAGAGGATGGGAAAACATTGGAAATGGATGATCCACTGTGGGAGCAACCCGAAAGAAGAGAAAGAAGAAGAAGAAGAAAGTATAGGTATCATCAGGTATCATCATTGACATTAATGTCCCTAAGGGTTCCCCTGTATGTAGTTCATATGTTTAGCGCTTAGGTGGATCAACTGTCTCCATTTCTTCCTGTCCTCTGCATCTTCCTCCTTCCAACTGACCACCTGCATGTCCTCTCTCACCACGTCCATAAACCTCCTCTTTGGTCTTCCTCATTTCCTCTTTCCTGACAGCTCCATCTTCAACATCCTCCTTCCAATATAATCCTCCTCTGGACGTGTCCAAACCAGCGCAGCCTTGCTTCTCTAACTTTCTCCAAACCGTCTAACCTGATCGGTCCCTCTAATATACTCATTCCTAATCCTGTCCATCCTCGTCACACCCAACGAAAATCTCAGCATCTGGAACTCTGACACCTACAGCTCCTCCTCCTGTCTTTTCATCAGTGCCACCGTCTCCAACCCATATAACATTGCTGGTCTCACTACTGTCCTGTAAACCCTCCCTTTTACTCTAGCTGGTCCCCGTCTGTCACAAATCGCTCCGGCCACTCTTCTCCACCCATTCCAGCCTGCCTGCATCTGCACACACTGCGGCATTTTTCTGCACAATTATAAGTTTAGCTTATTGGAGAGTATTTATAAAAAATAAAATCAGTCGCCACTTTTACACAGGCCACCTTTAACTTTGAATATTTTGTTCTTCTTGTATATTAAGCTGGAGCAGCGGTGGTCTAGTGGTTACGGACCAGGCCGCAGGATCCAGACCAGTAGGTTGCCCTGAGGGACCCTAAAGCAAGGTATCGTCTTGCTGCACAGTGTGTGGGGGTGAAAAGCAGAGAATGAAATTTGTTGCAGTTCACTGTGTGCTGTGACAGACATAGTCACTTTCACTTTCACATTAAAGTATATTGTACTTATTTATTTTGAAAACAGAAACCTATTATTTGACCGGGATTAATTATTTACATTTTGTGTGCTATCTAGATTAACAGCGTTATTTTGGACATAACCTAAGGACTGGATTCGAACCACAGGTTTAGGAATTGGACTAGATTATCACAAGTAACACATTCCAGTGATCACCATGTCTGAAAGTGACACAGGGAACGCTCGCTGGATCCCACCTGCTACACCGCCTCCCAGCTCTCCGTCTCCGTCAGCAAGCTTTAACACCCAGACGCTATTTTAGTCCGACAGCGTGACCGTACCCAAAGGCAAACAGATGCTCAGGAATCACATCGAACCAATAAATTCTGTGCAAAAAATCTTCATCACTCAGCAGGGGCAAATGATCTGTTTGAAAGTGAAAGTGACTATTTGTGTTCGTGAAACAAAATGCAGCACACAGTGAGAGGGGCAGCCATATCTACTGCTTGGGGAGCATTGATGGGGACAGTACCTTGCTCAAGGGAACCTAAGGACAACCTACCTTTGGGATTCGAACTCATGACCTTCTGATCCTGGGAACTAATCACTAAACACTAGTCCACACCTAAAAATTCTTTCTCTGCATTTTACCCATACAAACTGTCCAGCATGGGGCAGACATATCCAGTGCCTGGGGAGCATTGATGGGGACAGTACCTTGCTCAAGGGTACCTCAGGACAATCTCGAGCCCACGACCTTCTGATCCTGGGACCTAGTCACTAAACACTAGGCCACCGCTGCCCTGTTGTTTCTGAGGTTATTTATGTAGGACTTGTCTGAAAAACAGCGAACATTAAACCTCAGCTCCATTCCTGACCGCGAGACCCGTTCATTTCCACTGACCAATGATTCTGATAGTCTATGGATCACTGCATTTCTTCATTGCATTGGGTTTGCACACACGTAATATGTCAGGCCTGCAGCAATAGACGCCTGTCAAAAGAAAAACGTGCAGCAATGCTTTCTATAAATCACGTCCGTGGCCATAATGTTTCGTGATGCTTCACTAACTGCACATGATGTGACGTTCCTGACAGATCTGGCAGGCACCCCTCCATTCAGAACCCATAATAAGAGTGTGGAGGCTTTCCCCACAGCATTCTTCCTCCAGCCAAACCAGCAGGAGCTCACATTTCCCTGCCCGGGGCGGCTGCATTTCTCCGGTTATTATCATTGGGCTACAAATCAGGTAGAGGAAAACGCACTGCATGGACCTCGAGGTCTGATGCAATACATCAGCTGACATCTGGGCTCGAGGAAATTGTGTATTTTCTAGTGACATTTTGCCTTTATATACTTTTACTCAATTTTCAAAGTATTTCCTGCCACTAGAATAAGCAATTAATGTCTGTGGGAACGGCAGGAGTATTGTCTGGCGGAGAGCGGGACAGTTCCTTTATTGTGTTTCTGCACTGAGGACAGGAGGGGCCTGTGTTCAGTAAAGATGAATGTTTATGTTCTCCTGAAGGCCTGAGCTCCTGCCAGTGCTTTTATCAGTTTTGGCTCTGCTCCAAAAGTGAATGTGGCAAATCATCCCCTTCTCACACTTTACCATCTAGCTATAATTCCTCAAATCCATCCATCCGCTCTTCCGTGTGTCTGTTCATTTGTCTTTCTGTCCATTTGTCTACCCTATATATTTGTTTATACTGTATACTGTTCATAACTGAGCCTCAGAGGCACTCAGGACATATTTTACTGCTGGTTGTATCTGTCTGGGCTTCTGTTCATCTTTCCATTCAGCCATACATCCATCCCTCCTTTCATCCATCTTTCTGTCCATCCATACATTGGCTCTGCACCAAAGGTGATTGCAGCAAAGCATATTCTTCTCACAATTTACCATCTATCTGTAATTTTCTGAAATCTA
>CM029375.1:25787841-25792538 GCA_017165825.1 Hepsetus odoe
CGATGTCACTGCTCCCTGGGGGCTTTTTTTTGTCTTAGAGCAAAAGGTTGGTGCTTAACTTTTTATTTCTGTTGAGAAAATAAATATCCTAGTGACCCTTTTAAGCAAAAGTCTTATTATATTTTTATCATGATGATGATACGTTTATATCAGGTTGGAATGGGTGGAGAAGAGCGGCTGGAGTGATTTGTGACAGACGGGTACCAGCGAGAGTAACAGGGAAGGACAATAGTGAGACCAGCTCTGCTATACGGATTTAAGACGATGATGAAAAGACAGGAGGTGGAGCTGGAGGTGTTAAAGATGCTGAGATGTTCGTTGGGTGTGACGAGGATGGACAGGATTAGAAACGAGTATATTAGAGGGACAGATCAGGTTGGAGACAAAGTTAGAGAAGCAAGGACGATGATAATATCGGGAGGAGGATGTTGAAGATGGAGCTGCCAGGAAAGAGGAGAAGAGGAAGACCAAAGAGGAGGTTTATGGACGTGGTGAGAGAGGACATGCAGGTGGTCGGTTTGAAGGAGGAAGATGAGGAGGACAGGAAGAAATGGAGACGGATGATCCGCTGTAGCGACCCCTAAACTAAGGCAGCCGGAAGAAGAAGAAGAAGAAGAAGAAGAAGAAGAAGAAGAAGAAGAAGAAGAAGAAGAAGAAGAAGAAGAAGAGGAAGAGGAAGAATACATTTATATAGTGCTTTTCTTTAACCCATGGATGCTTTACAGAGTTAATTTAACATTAAAAACATCCTATATTAATATATTAAATGTTATATTTAAACGTATAGTGAGGTGGCACGTTGGAGCAGTGGGTGAAAGGTTCTAGGATCAGTTCCCGGTCAGGAGGCCCGTGATCTTGCTGTTGGGTTTGCATGTTTTCCTAACACATGCATGTCAGGTGAATGTTAAATTGGCCCCTTACGGTGACTGTGTGTGTGTGTGTGTGTGTGTGTGTGTGTGTGTGTGTGAGAGTGTGTTTGACGGTGTGTCTGCCACCTTTTCTTTTCTCCATCTTTTGTCCTGGTAAGAGACACCAGCAGTCCCCCAGTGGATGGGTATTATATCGAATATGCTGCCTGGCCTAAAAAAAAGTCACTGCTTGGATTTAACTGAGCTAATGGATAATATTAAAAAGCTTATAAGCTGATAAGTACTGCAGTAATTAATTAGCAACAAGTCCTTTAACGCTTACTGAAGCAGTCAGCAGCTTCTTGTTCCTTAAAGAACCTCACCAGGTCCTGTGGCCATGGAGTTACAATCTTTCAGGAGGGCATTGCTATCATTCTGCGTCAATCAAAGAAAACAGTGGAGGAGATAAACGGATAGTCTTCATCACTGATGAAGAAAAAAACTTGAATGAGTAAATTCTGATGGACAATCGATCTGAACATACGATGAAATGAAAAAATCATTCCTCTCACTCATTTTCTGAGCTGCTTGTCCTGAACCGGTTTGAGGGTGGTGCTGGAGTCTATCCCAGCTCTTACAGGGTGAAAGGCAGGGACACAGACTGGACAGGTCACCAGTCCATCACAGGGCAGACACACAGACAAACACACACACACACGCGCACACACACACAGACAAACGCACACACACACACACGCGCACACACACAGACAAACGCACACACACACACACGCACACACACAAAACACCTAGAGGTCAATTTAGCATCTCCAATCTACCTGACATGGTCTATGGATGTTTGGAGGAAACCGGATCTCCCCGAGGAAACCCAGACAGACAGAGAGAACATGCAAACTCCACACAGAAAGGACGCAGACCGCCCCGTCTGGGAGTCGAACCCAGGACCCCCTGTGAGGTGACAGCACAACCCACTGGGCCAACCAATAAAATCCATTCCACTCAAGGTATTGGGACTAAACAGCTGTGTAGCCTGAAGAAAACCTCTCAACTTCTCAAAACTTATCAAAAAGGACTTTGCTCAGGAGCATTTGGGAATTTTTTTCCCAATTGGGAAAAGGTGATGTGGTCTGATGAGTTCCCCTGTTCAAGAGTGGTGGTGCATCAGGGTGAGGAAAGAGGAGGATGAAGTGGTGTAGCCATCATGCCTAGAGCCCACCATACAAGCATATTTGGGATGTGATGGAGAAGAATGTGATGGAGAATTTCCTCTTACTGGTTGCAGATTTTGGATAAATGAATGTGGTGACACTGAAGAAGCTCGTGGAAATTGTGCCCATATCAGAGGTAAATACAGATCAGAGGGACTTTTTGTTGGCCAGGCAGTGTGTATGATATTGCTGAAATAAATAGTGATTAATGGTGAGCCGGTTTGTGTCTAGTTAAGGGCATCCACTAATAAGGGTGTCCACTAATAAACCCACTTTATATCGTAATTACGTTGTAAAGTCTTACGTTTTTATTACAGAACTGCGGATGGCTGTCATCTCTAATCACTAAAAACAGGCCTTATCATTGAAGTAATTTATTCTTTTGTTTCCAGTTGTTGTGATTGAGTCATGTTGGGTTCAGGGAGAATTTTAAAGGTCTTACTCCAGTTTTCAGGCCAGAATGGAGTAATGTTCTGGCAGTGACGCTGTCCCAGACTGGTGTCCTTTTTATCTTATGGTGTCATCGTGCTGAAAGTTTAGAAAAGAAGTTAAACGTCCTTGCTGGACCTCATACTGTGCTGCTGGTGTCTATCGTGTCCAGGCTATGCTAATTGAACAGTGTGTTCGCTAGCAGACGGATTTGTCCTTGCCCGTGCAGCCCTCATCGTGCCGCAGTGCCCAATGCCCCCTGCCCCTGACCCGCTGCTGCCCCATTTCTGCCCCCAGTACTGCCCCCTTCCTCACAGCTTCATTAATTGATGTTGGTGGGTTGCTGGGTTACTCACATGTCACATGTGCTTCCATCCTGCCAGGCTGTTGGCAACGTTCTTTTTCTTTTCACCCTTTTTCTGGGTGAGTGTGTGTGTGTGTGTGTGTGTGTGTGTGTGTGTGTGTGTGCACGTGTGCACTCGTCAAGGTCTAATCAGTGTTGGTGTCTTGCGGCTGATAGCAGCACAAACACACAGGGACACAAAGAGATAGAAAGAGAAAGAAAGAGAAAGAGAGAGAGGGAGAGAGAGAGAGAGAGAGAAAGAGAGACACAGCACACACTCTCTCTCTCTCTCCCTCTCTCACTTTTCCTGTCTCTGTGAAATCACAGAATTACTGAAGGGAGGATGAGGTTACACTTGGTTGCTCAAAGTTTTTGCTCTTTTCTGCTTTCTTGCTTCCTGTTGGTTACATTTTTCATCCATCCATCTCCCGTTCATGTGTGCAATTGCTTCAAATGCACACACTTCCGACAGGTAACAGCCATGCTCGTCTGAGTCAAGTCACATTTATACATTCAACACTTTTTACAACTGACGTCCTCGCAAAGCAGCTTTGGAAAGTCCAACTACAAGTCCCTGGTGAGTCCAGGAGAAACAGAGAAACATCTAAAACCAGAGCTCTTTATCCCCAGTGGGCGCGTCACCGAGCAGGACAAGCCTGTGTGACATGTGAAGACGGGAGACTGCTGCTTATGTGGGGAAGCCTTAGCAGTAGCTACTGCGGAGACAACACCATTCCGCTGGATGGTAGTGGTGGCCTAGTATTACTCTCCCTTATGTTTGGAAGGTCATGAGTTCAAGTCCCCAAGTCAGTTACCTTGAGGTACTCTTGAGCAAGGTACCATCCCCAACACGGCTTCTTGGGCACAGTTGTTGCAGTGAGTTCATCCATTTATTTCATTCATTTCATTCATTCCTTCGCACCACTGTGAGGAATCTGAAAGGTTGTGAAAAGACAAGCAGAAGAAACCATGGCAGCAGTGGCCTAGTGCTGAAGGAGTCAGCCTCAGGTTCAGAAGGTTGTGGGTTCAAACCAGACCTGTAGGTTGCCCCAAGGTGCCCTTGGGCAAGGTACCACCCCCATCACTGGGTTGAAAGGGTTGGCAGAAAAATAAATACTCAAAGTACCGATGCTAGATGAGTAACAAAGTATTTGTACTGTGTTCCGCCACATCTCTGGAGTGGACTCGACCTCAGAAGGCTTGGGGTAGTTGGCTTGGTGTAGGGTTGGACAGCGGTGGTCTAGTGGTGAGGGAGTCGACCAATTAGGGGCAGCGGTGGCCTAGCGGTTAGGGCGTTAGTCGCATGATCGGGGGTTCGAACCCCTTCCCAATAGGTTGCCCTGAGGTACCCTTGAGCAAGGTACCGTCCCCATCACTGTTCCCCGGGCGCTTTCAATAGCTGCCCACTGCTGCACGGGTTTGAGTGTGCATGGGTTAAATGCAGAGGTCCAATTTCGTTGTGGTTCATGTGTGCTGTGCCGTGACCTCGCAATGACAAGGGTTGTCACTTTCAATTATTATTATTGTTGTTGTTGTGATTACTATTATTCACAATAATACCAGTGTATGCAGGTTGCTGCTATTAAAACAGAATTTTGTAACTCATTTGTTAAATTTTAAACCTACAATGTATGGAAGTGGTCAAATTCAGGCTGACCAATCAGAGCAAACCAACAGCAGGGGACCATCTGACCTGTCCGAACAGTAAAAAGAAAAAAAAACAGAATTTTGTAACTCATTCTTTAAATATAAATATAAATATAAATATAAATATAAATATATATATATATATATATATATATATATATATATATATATATATATATATATATATATATATAATGATAT
>CM029375.1:25792759-25797759 GCA_017165825.1 Hepsetus odoe
TACAAAAATTGTATATATATATATATATATATATATATATATATATATATATATATATATATATATATATATATAATCTGGCATGATTAAAATGTATGCTTCCACTTGCTGACATTAATTAACAAATCTGTGTGTGTGTGTGTGTGTGTGTGTGTGTGTGTGTGTGAGTGATTGTTGTTGAATTAATTTAGTCTGTGCTGGTACATTATTGATTAAGCATGTCTGGCCTGTGAGCGACAGGCCTTTGATCTCGGGCTTGTGTGTTAAAGATAGTCATTAACACACTTGCGCTGCCACAGGGGACGTATCAAAAATTCAGCAGTCATCTGGAATGGGTGTGTAGCCACAGGGTCCCACGGGGTCAGAAGGGCGGAGAAGAGAGAGAAAGAGGCCGAAAGAAGGAGGAAGAGAGCCTCGCTCATGAGGGATAATCGATACCCCCCGGCTCGGCAAACAGCTGTCAACAAACTGACCGCTTTCACAGTCCACGGATGAAGTGATAGTGTGTGTGTGAGTGCAGGGGCAGGTGTGTGTCGTGGGTGGCTGCGTTTGGCTCGTCAACAGCGCTTTCTGGAGCGTGAAAAGCTTTTGCACGATGGCCGACGTCTGTGGCCACGCCGCTGAGAGTAATGCTTTCTGACTGCGCCCAGAAACAGAGCAAAGAGAGAGATGAGGGGAGAAGAAAGGAAAGGAAGTGAAGGCGAGGTCACAGCAGGCCATAATAGTGTGTCCAGAAATCTGATTCACCCAGTTTGACTGCTGTCTACTCCAGTTCAAGACACGTTTGGTGTTGAAGTTTTCTTCTTTCGTTTTATGTTCACTTCCTGTTGTCCAACCTTCACCTTCCTGTCGATCTGTGGACGGAGGGCTCGTCTTAACTTTAACTGCCCTGCCATGGACTGGTGACCCGTCGAGGGTCTTCCCCTGCCTTTCGCCCTGTGTGAGCTGGGATAGGCTCCAGCATTACCACTATGACAAGCAGCTATGAAAATGAGTGAGTGAGTGTTTTGAGGGAAAACACCTGCAAATTGGGTTACGATCAAAAAGTTAATCAAGTCAGTTTCTGGTTGCGAACTAAGCACTGGCGGCCAGTTTCCCCTCCGGTTTTGTACTATGCGCCAAAGATTTCCCCCCAGTTCTCCGTCCGTACTCAAGCCATCGTGGAGATTTGGAACGAGTGGTAGAATATTTACGAGAAGAACCACCCTGACAAAGCAGTCGCGGGCAGAGTGATGAACATGATGAAGAACCACGTTGTTTCACGTTTCAGAAAAGTTCCTATGTGCAGGAAAAGGCAGACTGATGTTTCGTGAAGTCTGGTCCACCAGCTAAACGACAAAAAACACCAGAAACCCCTGAATTAGAAGAAATCACAAGAGAGAAAACACCTGCAGGAGAACGTCGGACCCTCCATCAAAACTGTGACCTCCTCTCCACCCAGCTCCTCCTCCTCACTTCCTTCACACCAGAGCTCCACTCATGCAAGGTTAGCGTTCTGGGTTGTTTAGGTCTAGTTTTTGAATAAATTAAGGATTTTCCAACTTATTTTTTTCCCTGTGCTTAAAACCCATAAAAAAGTGTTTATAGCGAATGGTTCTAGCGTGAACTCAGTCTAGAACCAACTCTTGCAATGTTAGTTTTGTGGCCAAGTGGGATGCCATGGCTTGATGGTCAAAAACCATGTCTTGAACTGGACAGTTGCTGGTTGAGATCCCCAGGCTGGGAAAAATACTGGTGATGGTGGGCAAACAACCCTTTCCCACTCCGACGTTCATGGCTAAAGCGCCCTTGGCCAATGCACTTAACTCCAAAGCTATCATGCGTTCTGGAGTGTGTGTTCACTACTGGTGTGAGTAGGATGGACTAATTGCAGAGGACAAATTCGCTGCTCAATGTGTGTGTGCGTGTGTGCATCACATTTCATCAAAAATCATTGAAATCCTCGTTTAAGCCCAATTTAGTTTGGTTCTGAAACTGCTAGATGATGATGCTGCTTAAAATTTTAAATCTACATTGTATGGATGTGATTCAGGCTGACCAATCAGAGCAAACCAATGGCAGGGGACCATCTTACTCGTCAGAATCCACAGTAGAAAGATGTAGTCAAAGTGATTTTACTAATTAAAGTAGTAGTTTTTATTGCAAGGAGCAGGTCTTCAGTCTTTGTTTGAAGACAGTGAGGATCTCAGCAGGTCTGATCATCAGGTGGTTTGTTCCACCTCTTTGGAGCTAAGAAGAGTTTAGATGTGTCTGCTTCTGAGAGGAGGGAGGTCAAGTCAGGCTGATGCTCTAAGACGCTGAGCTGGGACCTGTGGTTTGATCATTGAAGTAAAAAGCAGCTGGACGTCGCCAGAGGCAAGAGTTTCTAAATGTGATGGAGCAGAAACAGGAAGCCAGTGGACAGTTTACAGTAGTGGTGTGTGAGAATTTTATTTACCGTCAGTGTGATCCCACAGGCACCTTTGTGTTTTTTGTGGGGCAGCGATGACTAAGTCCCAGGACTGGAAAGTCATGGGTTTGAATCCCAGACCGGTAGGTTACCCTGAGGTACCCTAGAGTGCCTCAAATGGTACCTTCCTCTTCATTGCTCCCTGGACACTGGACATAGCTGCCCTCTGCTGCATATAGTGTATGGGTTAAGAGGAAAGAATTTGGAAGCAGCAGTGGCCCAGCGTTTACGGGCCAGGCCCAGGATCAGAAGGTCTTGGGTTTGAATCCCAAACCAGTAGGTTACCAGGGGTACCCTTGAGCAAGGTTCCGTCCCCGTCACTGCTCCCCAGGCTCTAAATAAGGCTGCCCACTGCTTCATGTGTGTGTGGGTGAAAAGCAGAGGATGCATTTCATTGTGTTTCACAATGACTAATAGTCACTTTCACTTTAGAAATGGACAAAATGTCTCCTGCCCTTTTAACTATCTATTATTAATGGATTATTAACTGCTCCTTTAAAGGAGAGGAAGGACTGGACTGCTGAGTCTGAATTTCTGTATCTTTAAACTCCATCACATGCCGCTGTGGTCTCGCACACACACACACACACACACCCACACACACACACACACACACACACACTGTCATAGAGGGCCTGCCTCTCTGCATGCTGTAATGACAGGCCCATATGGGCAAGCAGTTTCTGCTCACCTTCTGTTGTCCAACCTACACTTCACATTGTCCTTTGGATAAAGGGGTTTGCATTTTGTTTGACCTCTTTTTAAACAAGAAATTCTACGTTTTAAATGTCAAAAGCAGGGAACAGATATTTTTGTGTGTGTTTGGTCTGACAACTGGGTTAAATAATATGAATAGTATGAAGTATGAATGCTGGTAAAACACCAGGCAACATCTCCATAGCATGTAGTAATGTTCTGTGAGGATCTGAGAGAGAGCATCAGGGAGCACGGGGACTGTTTACAGCAGTAGTTCATCTCAGTATATCGTCATCGTGTCCAGAGCTGATCTTAGATAAGACAAAAACCGGGACCACACGGTGGTGCAACGATAGGGGTTCAGTTCTTATCAGGGTCTTATCTATGTTTATGTTTTCCACTTGTCTGTGTCTTTCCTCTGGGATCGCAATTGAAGTGAAAGTGAAGTGAAAGTGACTGTCACGGCACACAGTGGTGTGCAGGAGGTGGAAGCAATATCCAGTGTTTGGGGAGCAGTGATGGGCACCGTCCCTTGCTCAAGGGTCCCTCAGGGCAAGCTGCTGCTCTGGGATTTGAATGATTATGTGGCCTATTCCTTAACCTCTGGGCCACCCCAGAACTGGACTGGAGATGCTGAATTGCCCCCAAGGTCTGTTTGATCGTCTTGTTTTTTCTGGCCGGCAACCTGTCCAGGGTTTGTCCGCCTTTTGCCCTGGGATATTGTCCAGCATCCCCACGACCCTGGTTAGGATAGGCAGATAATGAATGGATGGCAGAAGGAAAAGACGTCCACTGCAATTAAAATCGCATCGTCTGAAATAATCATGCTTGGTGGGAACAGGGAACAGGCTTTGAAGTTTTCCCGTTTCCTGCAGAGCGTTCATTTTATTTGCTGCCCTCCGTGTCCAGGCTGTAAATGAACACCATCCTTATCACTTTAAACACAGCTGGACCTGGCCTGGCCACACTTTCAGTCGGAGCCAAAAACAGCAGTCAGCACTGCGATTCCTTCTAAGTGTGCTGGAGCACAACTGTGTTTCCGCGGGCAGACCCGGCTTGGCCAGTCCATTGCCAACCTGTGGCAGTGCTGGATTCAGTAGCACAAAAAGGAGAAGGAGGAGGAGGGAGCGGGAGGTGGGGCTTGGACATGAAGTCTGTCTCTGACTGGCTGGCTCTAAAGGAGCTGGCATGGAGGGGGGTGGATTAGTGCTGGTGGGGGAGGGTCCCAGGATTGGCTCAGCTTTTCAGCAGCAGATCAGGACACAGCAGAGGGAGAGAGGAACACGGCGAGAAAGAGGCAGAAGGACAGAGGAGAGGAAAAGAGATTCTGGTGCAGCTGCGCTTTTACGGGAACAAGTGCATTTTACATCGGAGGTGTGTGAGTGTGTGCGTGTGTATGTGTGTGTGAGTGTGTGTGTGTGTGGGGGGGGGGGATGTCTGTGTGTGGACGGACTCCTATTTCCATGATAGTGGGACTCCTTGGGCTCCCCAGTTGGACCAACTCCACTTTTACTAACTGGAGGTCATTCCTTCACCCTGATTTTTCCAAAGACTGAGTGTGTGTGCATGTGTGTGTGTGATTTCCAGTTCCAGGAAAGCCTCCCTCATTGGTTACTGATGGTCAAGCTCCAGCACTTTAGACGTTCTCACCTGGGAAGGAGAAAGCACAACTGCCTATCAGCTTTAAACCTTCTCCTGGATCTACCGGCCTTGTAAGGATTTTAAGAGTTCACCGCGTTGCCTTTTGGATTGTTTAACGCTCCTGCTTTTCTTCATTGCTTTGGTTCGAACTAGACTTCAAAGGCATATCGAGGTAAGAGGTGTAGGCATTAAGTTTTATCCCTACCTCGTATTT
>CM029375.1:25802759-25807759 GCA_017165825.1 Hepsetus odoe
GGTGGTGAACGGAACCAGACGTCAGACGAGTTAAAAGACCCCAAAAAGCTTTCGCAGAGTTCTAAAATATGATGGTTATTCTGCCTGAGATGTTGTTTTCAGAAGCTGTTGGTCCATTTTTGTTCTTTCATGGTGGAGGGGCACACACAGGGTGCCGTGGGGCAATAAAATCCATCATCAACCATCATTTACCGTCGTCAACATCTCCTGTAAACGCTCAGAGGAAATGTAGGTTAAACGGGAGTTTTTATAAAATGACAGCCTTTATGTTGTCAGAAGCAAATAGAGTATAAACAGAGTTTGTGTTTATGTTTTAAGTAGGATTTTTACCAAGTGTTTAGTAAATTTTGACATTTTCTAAAACGTGTAAAAGGATGAGATGGGATGTATCATGAATGCAATTGATCAAAATCGCGAACGTTTTTGACAGTCTGCACACAGTGTCTCGCCTAAAGGGTTTGTTTCTACTTTAATGATAATTGATTCCCCGCCCCACCTTTTAGAGAGACCTGCGTGTGGAAGGGGGTGGGGGTCATTGTCCCGGTGGGGGTGCGGACGCCTTTGTGAGGGCAGAGGGGCCGCTCAGTGGGGTCAAAGCTTTTGTCTTCAAGGTGGACTGGGTGGGGTGTGTGGGTGCTTTTCCATTAATGCAGACAGACCCTGGAAAACCCTGGAGTGTAGTGGAGTGGAAGGTGGAGTGAAAACTGAAACTCAAACCTGTTTTAAAGGTTTTTTTCTGCATCTAAAATTATACAGTTATTATATCTCAGAGGTGGCACACATTCTTTACTCAAGCAGAAGAAAAGATACTGAAAAAAATGACTCTAAAGAAGTTCTGATAAACTACTCAACACAACAAAAAGTACAGGAATGTACTGAGAGTATAAAGTTAAAAGTACAGGAAAGTACTGAGAGTATAAAGGAAAAAGTACAGGAATGTACTGCAATTATAAAGTAAAAAGTACAGGAATGTACTGAGAGTATAAAGGAAAAAGTACAGGAATGTACTGGGAGTATAAAGTAAGAGTACAGGAATGTATTGCAAGTATAAAGTAAAAGTACAGGAATTACTGAGAGTATAAAGTAAAAGTACAGGAATGTGCTGAGAGTGTAAAGGAAAAAGTACAGGAATTTACTGAGAGTATAAAGTAAAAAGTACAGGAATGTACTGAGAGTGTAAAGTAAAAGTACAGGAATGTATTGAGAGTGTAAAGTAATAGAAATGTACTGAGAGTGTAATGTAAAAAGTACAGGAATGTACTGAGAGTGTAAAGTAAAAAGTACAGGAATGTACTGAGAGTATAAAGTAAAATACAGAATGTGCTGAGTGTAAAGTGAAAAGTACAGGAATGTACAGAGAGTAAAAAGTATAACATACACTGAGAGTATAAAAGTAAAAGTACAGGAATGTACCAGAGTGTAAAGTAAAAGTACAGGAGTGTACTGAGAGTGTAAAGTAAAAGTACAGGAATGTATTGAGAGTGTAAAGTAAAAAGTACAGGAGTGTACTGAGAGTGTAAAGTAAAAGTACAGGAATGTACTGAGAGTGTAAAGTAAAAGTACAGGAGTGTACTGAGAGTATAAAGGAAAAAGTACAGGAATGTACTGGGAGAATAAAGTAAGAGTACAGGAATGTATTGCAAGTATAAAGTAAAAGTACAGGAATGTACTGAGAGTATAAAGTAAAAGTACAGGAATGTGCTGAGAGTGTAAAGGAAAAAGTACAGGAATTTACTGAGAGTGTACAGTAAAAGTACAGGAGTGTACTGAGAGTATAAAGTAAAAAGTACAGGAATGTACTGAGAGTGTACAGTAAAAGTGCAGGAGTGTACTGAGAGTGTACAGTAAAAGTACAGGAGTGTACTGAGAGTATAAAGTAAAAAGTACAGGAATGTACTGAGAGTGTACAAGAGTGTACTGAGAGTGTAAAGTTACAGGCATTGAGAGTGTAAAGTAAAAAGTACAGGAGTGTACTGAGAGTGTAAAGTAAAAGTACAGGAATGTACTGAGAGTGCAAAGTAAAAGTACAGGAGTGTACTGAGAGTATAAAGTAAAAATACAGGAATGCTGAGAGTGTAAAGGAAAAGTATGTGAATGTACTGAGAGTATAGCAAAAGTACAGAGGTACTGAGAGATAGTAAAAGTACAGAATGTACTGAGAGTAAAGTAAAGTACAAGAGTGTACTGGAGAGGTAAAGTAAAAGTACAGGGAATGTATTGAGTAAAGTAACATACAGGAGTGTACTGAGAGTGTAGCAAGTACAGGAATGTACTGAGAGTGTGGTGTGCAAAAGTACAGGAGGTACTGAGAGAAGGAAAAAGTACAGAAATGTACTGGGAGAATAAAGTAAGAGTACAGGAATGTATTGCAAGTATAAAGTAAAAGTACAGGAATGTACTGAGAGTATAAAGTAAAAGTACAGGAATGTGCTGAGAGTGTAAAGGAAAAGTACAGGAATGTACTGAGAGGCAAAAGTACAGGAATGTGTACTGAGAGTGTAATGTAAAAAGTACAGGAATGTACTGAGAGTGTAATGTAAAAAGTACAGGAATGTACTGAGAGTGTAAAGTAAAAGTATAGGAGTGTACTGAGAGTGTAAAGTAAAAATACAGGAATGTACTGAGAGTGTAAAGTAAAAGTACAGGAATGTACTGAGAGTGTAAAGTAAAAGTACAGGAGTGTACTGGAGAGTATATAGCAAAGTAAAATAGAATGTACTGAGTGTAAAGTAAAAAGTACAGAGGTACTGAGAGTGTAAAGTAAAAGTACAGGAATGTACTGAGAGTGTAAAGTAAAGTACAGGAGTGTACTGAGAGTATAATGAAAAAGTACAGAATGTACTGGGAGAATAAAGTAAAGAGCACAGTGAATGGGCCAGGAGTATAAAGTAAAAGTACAGGAATGTACTGAGAGTGTAAAGTAAAAAGTACAGGAATGTACTGAGAGTGTAAAGTGAAAGTACAGGAATTTACTGAGAGTGTAAAGTAAAGTACAGAGTACTGAGAGTATAGCAAAAAGAGAATGTATCACTGAGAGTGTAAAGTAAAAGTACAGGAAGGTACTGAGAGTGTACAGTAAAAGTACAGGAATGTACTGAGAGTGTAAAGTAAAAGTACAGGAATGTACTGAGAGTGTAAAGTAAAAAGTACAGGAATGTACTGAGAGTGTAAAGTAAAAAGTACAGGAGTGTACTGAGAGTGTAAAGTGAGACGTGTCTCTTCTGAAGGAACACTGTCTGTGCTGAACGTGAACTGATCTCACTCCATATTAATAGAATTAAAGACAATTAAAGCCTCGAACTTCAACTCCAATAAAAACAATCTACTGAAAATAATCCACATGAACTTCACCGCTTCACTTTCATCACCGTCTCTACTAGTTCTCCATCACGGACACACACTCCACACACCCTGAACTCCACCGTCCACTCTCCCTGTCCTCTCTCTCACTCTCCTTCACTCTGTCCTGCACCGATGGACACTCAGAGGGACGTCTCTTCTGGGTGTGTTTTTTTCCATTTAGACCAAAACGGGTCTTGGTGTTTGGAATGTGAAGCAAGCACAGATATTTGGGTCAAAATGTCTTTTGGAGGATGAAAATGTTAATTATATCAGTGCTGTTAAATGATCCAGTATAAATACCCCACATGCTCTGGCTGTAGGCTGAAGAGAGATGTGCTTTTGTAATATTTCTCTCGTTCTCTCTGGGCCCACTCCCTCGATCTCTGTTGGTTTATATATAAAGGCTCATTGTTGACCTTTATGTGACTGAGCTGTATTTGCTTCATGTAGGAGGTGCTGCAGAATGTGCCTCATCAGCCCCTGCAAGCCTCCATGCGTTATACACTCTTTTAGCTGCTGAGGTCACTTTTTAGCTCGGACATGGCGAACGTGTGTGTGGGTGCACATGTGTGTGTGGGTGTGTGTTCATGCCCTTTAAAATGCCAGGCCGAATGCCTACTCTCAGGTACGCAGCCAAGTTTTTAAAGGGCCCACGTCCACGTTGTTATTGTACTTAATAACTTTTGTGTGGTTTACCAAAAAGAGGACTGTATCTATTTTTTTACATTTGTAATTTTCCCATCCTTTCTTTACACCTTCCAATTAAAGCAGCTGTTTATTACTAAAGCTTTAAAACTGAAATATGTACAACCTCTGCTCTGATTGGCTGCCATAGACTGTATCTCAAACAAAGGAGTCGAAATCCTTTATCATTTAGATTAAACGCCTGCGTTTGAACACATATCGGGTTGATATTATAAAATGATTATTTTTCAAAAGTGGAAAATGTACCTGAAAATACCGACATTCTGATCATTTTTAATAATCGATTTATTCCAGACAGACAGTGCTATTGGCCCTTTAATGAAACTCAGCTGATGATGTATGAGGAATTTCATTTTTCTTCACTGACAGATTTAAACAAACAAACAAACAAACAAACAAAAAGCCTGCAAACAGTATCAGAGAAAGTGATTCATTACTCACTGAGACTAAGCTCCAACCTGGAGAGGCTATATTGAGCTATTCATCCATTCTCCTCCCCTCATGAAGAGGGAGATGAATGAGTGTAGAGAAAATGAACAGACCCAGGAGGTGAGGAGGGGGAAAGAGAGCGAGGGAGCTTTCCAGGAATGAGGATTCGGAATTTAGAATTCACTGAACGCTGGGATTTTTCCTTAGAGAGCTTCAGAGAGGTGTGACTTATGGGATGATTTTTTATTCCTAATATATATATACATGCTGGCCACTTTATTAGAAACACCCACTTTTAGTAGGTTTAGTAGGCTGGCCACTTTATCAGAAACACTTACCTGTACTTCCACTCATTGGCCACTTTATTAGAAACACCTACCCCTGTTAATTCTCTCACTGGCCACTTTATTAGGAACACTCACCCCTGTATATCCACTCACTGGCCACTTTATTAGAAACACCTACCCCTGTTAATTCTCTCACTGGCCACTTTATTAGGAACACCCACCCCTGTATATCCACTC
>CM029375.1:25812759-25832759 GCA_017165825.1 Hepsetus odoe
GCCATAGCAACAAAGCAAACAAACCTATTCTATTTCCGATATTAAATCCCATATGTATTACATGTAAGCACATATGCAGTCAAATGCTAAATGTGGAATCCCCTGGTCAAATTAAATGAATTTAAAATGAAGGAAATGACACGAAATGAAAAAGTGAAAGTACACCCTCTACAGAGAATGTTCTACACACTTAAATGGGTAATTATTTTCTTGTTGCTATATTCATCAAAATGTTCTACAGTGCAACGGGAGTTTCTGAAAATATTCTAAGGTCCTTAAAATGCTTTAAAAGTCTTGAAAACATTGAGTTCCTCAAAATGTTCAGAGTTTTTGAGAATGCCCTACGTTCTTCAGAAGGTTCTGAGTTCCCGAAAAAGATCTTAGCTCTTCCAAATATTCTGAATTTGACAAAATCAAGATAAAGCTTCATGCACATACGCCGCTGTGCAAAACTATTGGAACACCCCTCATTTGTTTTAATATTGCAGAAAAATGAGACAACAGCTGCAGTGATTTAGTGCAAACACATCTAAATCTGGTCTAAACACAACCAACATTTTCATTCTAACCAGCTTTAAAGTCAATATTTGTTTTGACCGCTGTTCTTCAGCACATCTCTTAGGCCAGCTTTCTAGTCGTCTTCAGGAAAAGTTCTTCAGGCTTCTTGAAAGACGTTCCAAAGCTTTTCTTTGGACGGCGGCTGCCTTTTCCTTCTGGTTCTCTGTGGAGATGATTCCACACTGCTTCTGCCTCTGAAACTGCTCAAGTACTGGGACTGCACTGAAAATGAAAACCAAAATCATTGTCTTTTGTCAGTCTGGAGAACTGTTCCTCAACAACACATAAAAAAGTGCAAGGAAGACGGGTTCTTTGGAAGAAATATATGAAGAAAAGAGGGTTGATGTACAGTATATACACACAAACGTGATTGATATGATAACACAGTTTTACTGTCAGTTGATATGTATGAATTAAAATCCCACATGATAAACATCTAACTATTGACATTAAGTGAGGAATTTAAGATTCAATTAAAAATGAAGCATGTAGTTGTTACTAGCATTTTAGTAGCACTTTAAATTTGATCTACAAAGTCCAGACATTTTATTTCCTGGCAGTGTGCTAAACCATCTTCACCTCCACTGCATGATGAAGCAGATTAAAAGCATCTCCATCTTCTCGGAGCAATTTGGCAGAAAAATTGTCTGGAGATTTGGTGGCTCGATCTGATTGATCAGTCATGGCAGGTGACTGATTTCTTCGGTGTTTGATTGGACTATTGACTGATCGGTACCTCACGTGACTGACGCGTTACTTGACTGGCGATTAGACTCGGTCAGTGACCCTGATCCATATAGCCTGCTCATCTGTAAAGGATCTACGAAGTCATACATAACAGGCCAATTACATTCAGGGTGTTCTTTCTTTCTCAGGGTATTTCACGGCCTCCCAGAACCCCCCACACCCATACCGCCTTTAGGGTAGTAGACGAGGTGGCCCATCTGTCAGTAGAAGCTGGTTTCCTTTTGGCTTCTGATCCCATTACATAAGTGTGGGCCTGGACTAACACCTGATTGAGCTGTTTGTGCACAAACAGGGACGTCCGCGGAGCAATTAGAGGCAGAATGGGAGGCAGAATAACACAGGACCCCTGTGGACTCCCTGTCCTGCTGTGTTTAAGTGCCCACTAGGACATCGTCTAGGGGGATCTTCTCATTCCCCTCCCCCTGCAGTGAGAGCTCCCACTGAGATGGAAAAGAGAATGAAATCACTCCTCTTAAATTTAAAGAGACGAATTCCGGCTGTATAGTATTTACACTATTGAAGTCCACCAGCTAAATATAAAGAAAAGTGTCTTACACAGCATATAGAGAAATGTTGCGTAACTATGGAAATCGCTGTAGAGTAACAATGAAAAAAAGGTGTGGCATAACTATGGAAATGGATGTGGTGCAAGTTTCCATGGAAACGAGTGTATTTCTACCATGGAAATGAGACGATGGGATGTTTGAAGTAGGTGTAGCCTGACTATGTAAATAGATGTAGTGTAACCATGGAAATGGCAACATCTTCACCATGGAAACGTGTGTAGTCCATTCCTAGCATTATAACGTGCTTTGCTTAGTAACACATTTAAACAACTGTTTCTAGGGTGGTAGCTCCTCTGAGTTTATATGGATGTATGGATGTTGATTAGCTTACAAATATATTCATCCAGACAAACAGGAATAGGGAAAGAGGCTGTGATGAAGATCAAAATCTTTTCTAACCATAAAGATACATTTTTTATGTTTACATTTTATATTTGATGTATTTTGCAATAGAAAATCAAAAAATCAATAGACATCGTTGTAAGAAATATGTCCTAATTTAGAATGCTTTCTGTACAAACTGAGGGTGTTCAGATCCTCGCTGGGCTGATTTCTGCTCTTTATGGCTGTTTATTGGCCGACAACAGCTGGAATAAAGACAACAATCAATTGTAATTAAATCCGGGTTCTTCAGTTACAGTAAACCTACAATATATATTAATAATATATAATAATATAATAATATATATAAAAATAACACTCAGCTCTGGGATATGGCACTTTATTAATACTAACCCTGCTTTTTGGAAGCAATACTGGAAAAGTTAGTGAGCAGCAAGGGAACATTAAAAGAGGGCGGTCCTACTTTGCTGCCAATCAATGAACATCTGTGAAAGGAGCATCAGTCCACAGGCACTGGGACTTTCCATGTTTGTAGTCACTGCCTCTTAAAAAAGTTATTTATTGCAGTTAAATGAATACATCCAGCTGTGGATTAGGACTAGTCAGGGGTTGTAATCCTGGACCAGTAGGTAGCCCTGAAATACCCTTGAGCAAGTTACTGTCTCCATCACTGCTACCCAGGTGGCTGCATGCATGGCTGCCCACTGCTGCTTGGTGTGTGTGGGTTAAAAGCAAAGAAAAGTGAAAGTGACTACCCTTGTCATTGTGAAACGCAGCACAGCACAACACAACGAAATTCAACCTCTGCGTTTCACCCACACACACACGTGCAGCAGTGGGCAGCTATTGAAAGCACCCGGGGAGCAGTGACGGGGACGGTACCTTGCTCAAGGGTATCTCAGGGCAACCTACTGGTGAGGGAATTGAACCCACAATTTTCCCATCGAGGCAACTCCCTCACCACTAGGCCACCTCGCTCAGTACCCCATGATGAGAAAAAGTTCTTAATTTTACATCTTAACAGCTATCTGTCCAATTGCTATGAACATTCACGGGTGGCGCTGCTACGGGATGATGATAGCGTGGCTAAAATCATGTTCTAATCCTGTTAAGGAAATATCTGCTTTATTTTTTATCCTTACCCAGTCTCGTCTGCAACTTTAAATCAAGAAAATTCAGTTTTTCAGAGCAAATCCTGAAGGAATCTTGTGGATCTTCAGCTGAAGTTTTTCAGTGTTTTTCAGTGTTTCAGTGGGATAAACTTGCAGAGGTGTGTTTGAACAGATGCCACAAACTTTGAAAACTCTCCTCTCTTCTAGGTTTGAGGGATCTGAGGTGGAGCTTTCTTCCTAAACTTTCACTTCGGAGAAGAAAAGTTCTGGTAAGTCATTTAAGGCTTCTTCACCTTCAGCTGTTCCAGAAAGTCAAGAAGCCACAGACTAACAGCGTTTTATACTTTGCGATCGCGCTCGTACAAGATATTCAACATCTGAAAGGCTTTCAGAGCCTCTGTTTCCTCTTTAAGCTCTTCTCTACTGTATGTTTCCACTCAACAGCAAACAAGCAAAGCTCAGACATTCATATCCAGATCCTAAAAAAAGGATGCATTAGCTGCGCTCATGAAATATTGATTGTCACACATTGTTTTCTTTTTATCCATGGTAATGGGTTTGGGGTACTCGCCCATTAAAGCCTTCAGAGTCCACCTTTTTCTTATTGTGCTCTCCACATGGGTGCTTTTACCAGGTTTCGGATTGGGATTCATGGCCCATTCGCTTTTAGAGCAAAGTATCCCTTTGTGTGGTGTCCAGTTTTGCTGAGGAGAGTCTCTTTTTTTGATATATTTGAGAATATCCATGAATAATATCTCATTTTTTGCATGAAGCCTTAGCGAATATGTGCTAAAGGTCGCATACATGAGCTGGTTAGTTGACAATCTGAAAAATAAGTGGAACTGATTATTTGTCCTTGTGAAACACAGCACCCCATGAACCACAGCCAAATACATGCTCTGCATTTAACCCACACACAATGTAATGCGGCCATATCCAGCACCCGGGGAGAAGTGATGGGGACGGTACCTTACTCAAGGGTACCTCAGGGCAACCAATTGGTCTGGGATTCAAACCCATGACCTACTGATTCTGGAGGCCTAGTTCCTAAACACTAGACCACCACTAATGTTGTAGTTCCTTTAGTTTTAAAGCAAACACACATGCTAGAAGTCTGATTCTAGAAGTGAAAACATGGTGGTGGAAGTAAGCTTGTATTAATGCGGTCTAGAAGGTTTGTCTTTTAAATTCCAGCAAAAAACCTCATGAAAAACGGCTGAAAATTAAAGAAAACATTGAAAAACCACCACCAACACTTGCGACCCATCTGCAGTTAGCCACTGCAGCTCGATGAATGTTTCCAGAAAGTGGATCTGTTGAATTGATGACAGCGCTGATCAGAATCTGCATCTTGCCCTGTATTTGCAGTTTTTCCCTGACCCTTAGCTTGCCCTTGGCTCCATGGAGGCTGAGAGGGGACAAAAGGCTTTAGGGAGGTGGTGGAGGTTTGGCTGGAGCTGCAGGAGAAGCATTAGAGGAGGTCAGGAAAACAAAAGCAGGTCATGGCTGCAGTGCTGTGGTCACTCATTATGCCAACAGTGCTTTAGTGGCCTGACCCCTCCCATCACCTGCGGCTCAGTCAGCCACTCGCTGTCCCACAGAGATTAATGTGTGGAGGGGCTGGAGATGAATTGCTGGACACACACTTTACAGGCCAGACCTTCAAGTCATGACACACTTATTTTTGCACTGAATGGCTTTCAGAATTTGGGTTAAGCATATCATTTTTATAGTATGTTTGTTTTATGCCGTGATAAATCTTGAGTGAAAAACCGTGGATGTCTTTTAAGGATTCGTATATCAGGGGGTTCACTCACTCACTCATTTTCTGAGCTGCTTGTGCTGTCACGGGCGGTGCTGGAGACTATCCCAGCTCTTATGGGGTGAAAGAAAGGGACACACCCTGGACAGGTCGCCAGTCCATCGTAGGGCAGACACACAGACAAATACACTCACACACACTTTCAGGATCTTCAGCAAACGCAAGTTTCTTGTGGATGGTTTTTTCTACAGACACAAGCTCGTTTCTAGGTGGTTGTATTTTCCACAGATGTCCTAATTTGTTGGTATTTCTGCCAATCCAGATGTTTGCATCACATATGCTAATGGTCATTATTTAAAAAATCAAACGATTCTAATGATTATAATGTGCAATCATAACTATATGGGGGTTTCCTTACAGCGAGAAGGTACTGGGTTTAAACCCCCAGCAGTGTGGTCCAGGTTCTTGTTGTGTGAAGTAGACCTGTTCTTTGTGTTGGTTTCCTCTGGGAGCTCTGGTTTCCTCCCACCGTCCAAAGACCTGCATGTCAGGTGGACTGAAGATGCTGAATTGTCTAGGGAAACCCAATTTCTCCCAGTGTAGAAAGGATTTTGATAAAATTCTTAGCAAGTAAATGGTCAAAGGAGTTTTTCAAAACATTCATCGTATTTAATTCGTAAAGTGTTTAAAATGGCAAACAACAAAACCTCTCTTTCCAGTATGAGGGAGCATTGGCTTGGAAAATCATCTGCACAAAACTCAAATGTTCAGACCACAGCTGATTTCACTGGAAAACAGCAGGTAATTAGATCTGTAATTTTCTCAGTAGAGGAGAGAGAAAAACAGACATGGCTGATAAGGATGGAAATAAATGCACAGACCAGTTTCTGTTAAGGGGAAATTAGCCCAGGACCCGATGTAAATTGAAGCACAATGGGGCGTCAGAAAGCCTCCAGCTTTATCAATCAATCCTGATTAGCTTCTCCTAATATAAAAAACATTACAGACACTTGCTAAAGGTACAATCCAGAGTGTGATAACCAGTCCTTGTCCTGTGAGTGAATTCTGTCCCAGTCACCGCAGATGTTGGTTGCTGTGATTGGTCCTTATCCTTGATTATCAACAGATGGAGAGAATTAATGCAACGTGTAAACACCCCTGTAAATACAGTCGAAACTAGCCAACCACCTTTTGGCACCACCATTTATGGGGCGGCGGTGGCCTAGTGCTAACCACTCGTAGTTGCCCCCCGGATTGGGATTGGAAGATTGTGGGTTCAATCCCCTCCCCAGTGGGTTGCCCTGAGGTACCCTTGAACAAGGTACCGTCCCCGTCACTGCTCCCCGGGCGCTTTCTATAGCTGCCCACTGCTGCACATGTGTGTATGGGTGAAATGCAGAGGACAAATTTCTCATTCGTGGGATTATAAATAAAGGATTATTATTATTATTAGTCTTCAGCCTAAACTATCTTAGACAAGCTCGTTTCTTCCTCAAGAACACTTCTCCAGACTTCTTGAAGGACGTTCCAGAGCTCTTCTTTAGACGTCGGCTGATTTTTGTTCTCTGTTCTCTGAGGAGATGACCCGACACTGCTTCTGAAACTGCAAGGGGACTGTAATGGAAACGAGAGACAAAAATGTTGTCCATCAGGAGGTCATGGAGAACTGTTCCTCAACAAAACATTAAAATACAATAAAGTCTGGATCTTTGGAAGCAAAATGTGGAGAACTGAGGTGTGGCTGAAGACTTTTGCACGTATATTGTATAAATTTGTTTGTTTTTCAAAGTTTGTTACAACCATTTGTGCCATTCTGTCCTTCTGAGTAGAGTAGTCTTTGTAACTGAGTAGTCTTTGTGACTGTTTTTTTGGCTTCCCTATAAAAGTTCAAAGAGGTGTCCATGGCTATGCTATCTAGAAAACATCCAGCTCAGATCACAAAGCCTAGTGGTTCTCAACCCAGTGCTTGGAGATATTCTGCTCTGAAGGTTTTAGTGTTTTTCCAGTAAGACCACCCCTCCCCCCCGCCCTCCACCAGTAAGGATCTGGGAGGTAATAAAGCTGATTAGCTGATTAGTTGGATCACATGCCCTGGAAGCAGTAAAACCCCTCAAATGTGTGGGAAACAGGTTTAAGCCATGTTTGAAGTCAGTCTGAGATCAGTCACGACAGTTAAGGGAAGTCTAAGGAGGACAATTAAAGGAGAATTCTCAATGAACAACTGTAACAAATAATTAAAGGTTTTGCATTTTTACTTAATATACACTGGCCAAAAAGCATTTCTTCTAAAACATTGGAAAAAATTATTGTTGATCATAATATTTGAAAAAGTCCTTAAAGTTCAATATATTTTTTCCATAACGTTCCTTGAATCAAACCCTCTGCCAATGTATATTTTAGGCCCACATTTTGTCTAATTTATTATGAAATGATGGGTATCAGGCCATGGGTTTGTTTCATGTAATAGCTTTCGACTGGGAAGCTTAGAGAGGCATTAAACTCCTCAGACGTGAGGTTCCGTTCACCACCACGGTGAACAATTCTGACTCTGAGTTTCTCTTGGGTGGCTCCTTTTAAATAGAACTGACGACGCTGTTTACATCGTAATTATCGGCCCGGGAGCGATGACTGCATCAGCATCATAACATAATATGTGTTTGCTTCTGTATCAGTTATGGAGGCAACCTTTTCCCCTCGTTCTGTCTGGTGCAGAGTTTACTTCTTAGCCAGAAGGTGCTCCTCCTTGGTGACAGCAGGGATTAACTGCATGTCCTGCAGGGTAAGAGGCAAAGAAAAGGCGGGGAAGTCTTAAATAATGTCCCAGGGCGGTGTTGGCTCACTCCAGAGGCTTCTCTGGCAGACAGAGATTGCGGCGGCTCGTTCAGAGGAGCTGATGGAGATGGGTTTGTTTTTGAAGGAGAGTGAAGAGCGAGCTCATGAGCCTTGATTCATGGGCTCCTAATGGACGGCTCTCAGTGCCCTGGAGTAGCTGCTTCAGCCCCCACCATACACACACACTCTCACACACTCCAACATCAGCCTCAGGAAATGTTTTTTTTCCCCAGCTGCTCAGATGATGCTGGAGGACTCCCCAAAATACATAACAGCTCTTCAGACCCAAGCTGGTCCTCTTTCTGCTCCTCCTTTATCTCTCCTGCTTTTTTAATGACATGAACTCTGTTGATCACTCAGCCAAACTCAGGTTCTCCAAACTGTCATGAAGTAAACAAGGAACGTTGAAGATCTTTTGTCGTTTGAGCATAATTTGGTAACTGTGATAAGTCATCCAGAGTGGATTTGATTGGATGTCTGTCATTCTAGAGAAGCTGCACAATTTCTACAATGGAAACAGCTATTTTGGCACTATTTAAATAGAAAACCTTGATGAGTTTTTCAATGAAATGTTGACGATGCATAACACTCTGCGTGAACCCCTCCATTATGAATAGTTTTTAAAAGTAGATGTTTAGGGCCAAAACTTTCTAAAGATATTGATGAACGATGTCTCAGACGTTAGGAACCACTTTCAAAACCACTTTCTTGTAAAATGTTTCCGTGAAGGAGCTTTAAGAGCTAATCGAACGCAATAGACATCTGGTTCCATTTGCCACCATTGTAAACAGTTGGTGAGTTTCTTTAGAGTAGAGCGTCTTAACTTTTGAATTCTCAAAACTCAATGAAATTCTCCACAAGATCACTTCTCTGGAGGTCAGCTTCAGCCTCAAACAATCCGCTACAGTTTCCTTAAAGGGCCAAAGGTCATCAAAACTACCATAGAACAGTATCCGGGACAGGCAGGGTGGTTCTTTAAGAAGGTTCTGTGAGGGGTGTCTGGTTCCTTTTACCAACATTGTAACCAATTTTCAAAATGCATGCTGCTTTAAAGTGGGAAACAATAACGCAGGGCTCAAATTTGGCTGATTATTCAGGATCACCTGCACAAGATGAAGTGATAAAACGAGAAAATTAGAAGAGTTTATACAGAAATTCTCTAAGCTTTAGAAATAATGGCTACAGGTCCAATATGCACAAAGTAAAGTGAAAGATTTGTGTTACGGTGTGTGGAATGCACTTAAGCTCAGTTCAAGCAAAGTTTAAACAGTGAGTCTCCCACTTCCTGGAGCCTGGCTTACTTTGGGAAGAAGGAAAAAAAAAGGACGGCTTTCTGGACTTGCCAGTTCAATTTATGGGACATGTTATAGCTCCCAGATTTGTCTTTGGAATGAATTCTCTCTAGCACACCCCAAACTCACACACACACACACACACACACACACACACACACACACACACACACACACACACACACACACACACACACACAAAGCTCTGAGTATCGCTCTGTTTGGCCGACCACACCTTTTGCACATTAACCCTCGTGCTTCTGTTAGTTCTGCATGTGCAGGAAAGGAATCTCTTTCATTCCGAGATCAAATCAACGGCTTATTAAAGAGCTCCAAAAGAACCGGCCTAATAAACTGTCCGGAGAGACTCTGAGCCGCTCGGCTCTGCTCTCTGACTTCTGTAAAATCCAGCGGTGAACGAGTGTAGGAGTGGTTTGGCCTATTTCTGGCCTTTGTGTAGTGAAGGTGTGGAGAAGGCTGTTGGCGAATGATGGATGACTGAGTGTTTGCGCTCTGTTGGGAAGCATCGACTTTCAGGGCATTTTTTCAAGGATTCTGTGAAGGATGCACTCTCAGGTTAAGTGGTGTGGATACCTAAGAGTGATGTTTCCACTTACCGGGCACTTTATTAGAAAGTTGCAGAGCAGCTCCACCTTGGTGTGCAGGGACTGGATCTGTTTGGGCACAGTTTGGGTTTTAGCCCTCCTGCAGCTTTGGTTGCTTTCCAGGGGTATAAGAAGTGCAAACATTATTTAGGAGCACAGATAGTTGTAAGAAAGTGGAGATGAAACATTAGTGGCAAATGCTTTATCTTACCACTTTCATTTTGGAATGTGTGGGTCTGAAATGAAGGAATGGATTTACACTACTAAACCAAGTGAAGTCGATCAGACAAAACATGAAATATATTGAGTTCATACTGTGTGCAATGAAATAAAAGACAACAAATATATAAGAATCATTGCCTTTTTTTGGCCTTTCTTACAACTATTTCTGATTTAGGGTTGTAAAAAATACAGGAACATTCTGAGAGTATAAATTAAAAAGTACAGGAATGTACTGTGAGTGTAGAGTAAAAAGTACAGGAATGTACTGAGAGTACAAAGTAAAAAATACAGGAATGTACTGAGAGTGTAAAGTAAAAGTACAGGAATGTACTGAGAGTGTAAAGTAAAAAGTACAGGAATGTACTGAGAGTGAAAAGTAAAAGTACAGGAATGTAGTGAGATTGTAAAGTAAAAAGTACAGGAGTGTACTGAGAGTGTAAAGTTAAAGTACAGGAATGTACTGAGAGCGTAAAGTAAAAGTACAGGAATGTACTGAGAGTGTAAAGTAAAAAGTACAGGAATGTACTGAGAGTGCAAAGTAAAAGTACAGGAATGTACTGAGAGTGCAAAGTAAAAGTACAGGAATGTACTGAGAGTGTAAAGTGAGACGTGTCTCCTCTGAAGGACGTCTGGAGCGTCTGTCTGTGCTGAAAGTGAACTGAATCTCACTCCATATTAATAGAATTAAAGACTATTAAAGCCTCGAACTTCAACTCCAATAAAAACAATCTACTAAAAATGTTTGCTGAAAATTTGTGAGTGTAAAAGTAAAAATTCATCAGAATAATAAAACCTCAGATACAGCAAAGATCTGGGTAGTCTCTATTCTGGGCAGTCTCTATTCTGGGCAGTCTCTATTCTGGGCAGTCTCTATTCTGGGTAGTCTCTATTCTGGGCAGTCTCTATTCTGGGCAGTCTATATTCTGGGTAGTCTCTATTCTGGGCAGTCTCTATTCTGGGCAGTCTCTATTCTGGGCAGTCTCTATTCTGGGCAGTCTCTATTCTGGGTGGTCTCTACTCTGGGCAGTCTCTATTCTGGGCAGTCTCTATTCTCTATTCTATATTTTCTAGCTGACTATTCTTCAGCTGTCAGGGAAGTGAAAGTGAAAGTAGCCCCCAAATAAGCTTTTTTGAACAGTCCTATTGGGTAGGTGTTTCTAATAAAGTGGCCAGTGGGTAAAGCAGAAGGCAGATTGGTTTATTTATTTATACTTCGGAGAGTAGACTGATATTTATTCCTGTTAATGAACCAAATAAATAAATAAGTGATATAACTCCAGTTTCTTTTACTCGAGGGCAGTGTGAGAATATGTGCTGAGAGCTTCTGTGAGCTCCTCTGACCTTTAAGGCCTCAGTCCTCCTTTTCATAAACTGCCTGACTTTAAAAAGCTTGTTAATGGAGGCATTGACTCGCAGAGTCTTTAAGTCACTATGCATCTTTCAGCAAAAGGAAAAAATAACATCCAGTAATGTGGAACAAAAAAACGATCCACTTACTCTTAAATTTGAAAAGGTCACCTCGGATCTCCGTTCGGAGAGCGTAGGAGTCGGGGCAGATAAACCTCTCTGGGATCCCTGCTGGGCTTTTTATACATTGCTGTGCTTTTCTTCTTCTGCACGGTGAGACGGGGGATTTTTTTCTTCTTTTTGCGGCTGATACAAGGCAAGGTGTTCGTGCTCTTACGCTGGTTTGCTGCTTGTGTGATGGAGACAATAAGAGGGATACCCAGGAGGCTATTGTGGTCCAGGTTCATCCCAAGACTGAACGACTCTAAATGTTTGAATGAAATGATGAATGAAAACCAGAAGCAGCCAATTAGCAGTTTGTCCCTTAAGTCCTGCTTTCTGTTGTTCTTTACCATACCTGAAAGTGAAAGTGACTATTTGTCACTGTGAGCAAACACACTGAAAAACAATGAAATGCATCTTCTGCATTTAACCCACACACTCCATAGAGCAGACATATCTATCAACCAGGGAGCAGTGATGGGGACGGTACCTTGCTCAAAGGTACCGCAGCCTATTCGTCTGGGATTCAAACCCACAACTTTCCGCTCCTGGTGCATTTGAGAAAGGACCACCACCCGAATTAAATCATTCCTAAACAGCTGGCATTTCTAATAAAATGGAAATTAGAGAGATAGAATCATTTTTTTATTCATCCTACGGAGAGCAGAATGATATTTTTTCCTTTCATGTTTCAAAGAAAGCAGAGGGCAGAAGTTTTCTCTTATTATGCTCAGCCCTAAGATAACCCTACGCTCAGAAACTTGCTCCAAAAGTCGAGTCGAACTCTGAACAAAGAAATGGATTTGAATTGATTTTAATCGCTCACATTTTTCTTTCTTTTAAAGGTTTTCTAAAGTTTTAGACGCGTTTCTCCGCTTCATAACAGAGTAACTGCCTAGTGGTGGTCTAGTGACGAGGGAGTCGCCCCGGATCAGAAGATTGTGGGTTCGATTCCTTCACCAGTAGTTTGCTCTAAGGAACCCTTGAGCAAGGTACCGTCCCCATCGCTGCTCCCCGGGCACTTTCAATAGCTGCCCCCTGCTGCACATGTGTGTGTGTGGGTGAAATGCAGAGGTTGAATTTCGTTGTGTTGTGCTGTGCTGTGTTTCACAATGAAAAGGGTAGTCACTTTCACTTTTTTCCAGTCTGTTGGAGAATAAAAGTATAATATATAACAACGCAAATGTAGTCAAATTAAAATGATAAAACACCCAAATAGAGGGTCCTAAATAGAGGGTGTTTCTAATAAAGAGGCCACAGAGTAAAGCAAAAGGTGGAATTATTTATATGGGAATAAAATTTTGCCGCTGTGATACAGATGATGATACAGATCATAGGTTTATGAAGGAGGTGGGATGAGGGGAGGATCGGCTCCTGTGTCGGCATTACAATCAAACATGGTTTTATTTTCGGAGCACATGATCTGATCATTCATAAAGGACCCTGAGAGCTCTGTATGGATTATCTACAGTTAATGTGGTTCTTGGTTGCTATTGGTTGCCACTAAGTTGATTATCTGAAATATAAGGCTTCATTTAGGTCTTACATTAGGTTTATGTTTTGGCTTGAATGTGAATCTCATTCTAAACCTGCTAGAATTAAACAATGAAACAGCTGCTTTCTGAAAAACTGTACATTTCTGGGTGTTTTTTCATTTCACGAGCTCTAAACATTCATACACACAGGCATACACAGGTTGCTATGGTGATGGGAATATGTGTGTATATATATATATATATATATATGTGTTTGTGTGTGTGTGTGTTGGTTGTGCACTGCGTTCATCTCTTGGCCAAAAAGCTGCAGGTTGCTAACACCCCCCCCCCCCCCCCCCCCCATGACAACGTGTTGGTTGAGTCAATACAGCCCCACAAATCATTCTTAATTAAAAGTGTTTAATGACAAGGTATGATGAACCAGCCGAGATGAATCCCCCACAGTGTAAACACCTCAGTCCCCACTACTCACATTGTGTCTCATTATTTCTCACCAGTTGCTCACTGAAACAATTCTAAACTTTCATCATGAAACACATTTGTGTTTGTAAACAGGTGAGGAGATTTAATTACGAACTAGATTTGATTAAAAGTATATTTTATGTTTGATCCTTTTTCAAAGAATGAAATATATCCTTCACATTTACATTTACAGATAAACATCAAGACATTTAATATTTATGCTCATTTTCAGATTTGGGGGGTGGAGGGGGCACTGGTCTAGTCGGGGGTAAACAGTTCTCTTGTCATGGGGAAAGTCTAACCTAGTCCAGGAGAAAGTCTAACCTAGTCCAGGAGAGAGACTAACCTAGTCCAGGAGAAAGTCTAACCTAGACCAGGAGAAAGACTGGCCTAGTCCAGGAGAAAGACTAACCTAGACCAGGAGAAAGACTGGCCTAGTCCAGGAGAAAGACTAACCTAGTCCAGGAGAAAGACTAAACTAGTCCAGGAGAAAGTCTAACCTAGTCCAGGAGAAAGACTGGCCTAGTCCAGGAGAAAGTCTAACCTAGTCCAGAGGAAACACTGGTCGAGTTAAGATAAAGCCATACTCGGGGTAAACACTGGCCTAGTTGAGGGGGAAACATTGGCCAAGTTAAAATTAAACACTGGCCTAGTTAAGATATAACACTGACCTAGTCAGGATAAAACACTGGCCTAATTGAGGGGGAACCACTGGTCTAGTCAGGATAAGACGCTGGTCTTGTCAGGATAAGACGCTGGTCTGGTCAGGATAAGACGCTGGTCTAGTCAGGTTAAAACACTGGTCTGGTCAGGATAAGACGCTGGTCTGGTCAGGATAAGACGCTGGTCTGGTCAGGTTAAAACACTGGTCTGGTCAGGATAAGACGCTGGTCTGGTCAGGATAAGACGCTGGTCTGGTCAGGATAAGACGCTGGTCTAGTCAGGATAAGATGCTGGTCTGGTCAGGTTAAAACACTTGTCTGGTCAAGATAAGACGCTGGTCTGGTCAGGATAAGACGCTGGTCTAGTCAGGATAAGATGCTGGTCTGGTCAGGATAAGACGCTGGTCTGGTCAGGATAAGACACTGGTCTAGTCAGGATAAGATGCTGGTCTGGTCAGGATAAGACGCTGGTCTAGTCTGGATAAGACGCTGGTCTAGTCAGGATAAGACGCTGGTCTGGTCAGGATAAGACGCTGGTCTGGTCAGGATAAGACACTGGTCTGGATAAGACGCTGGTCTAGTCAGGATAAGACGCTGGTCTGGTCAGGATAAGACGCTGGTCTGGTCAGGATAAGACACTGGTCTGGTCAGGATAAGACACTGGTCTAGTCAGGATAAGACGCTGGTCTGGTCAGGATAAGACACTGGTCTAGTCAGGATAAGACGCTGGTCTGGTCAGGATAAGATGCTGGTCTAGTCAGGATAAGACACTGGTCTAGTCAGGATAAGACACTGGTCTAGTCAGGATAAGACGCTGGTCTGGTCAGGATAAGACGCTGGTCTGGTCAGGATAAGACACTGGTCTGGTCAGGATAAGACACTGGTCTAGTCAGGATAAGACGCTGGTCTGGTCAGGATAAGACACTGGTCTAGTCAGGATAAGACGCTGGTCTGGTCAGGATAAGACGCTGGTCTAGTCAGGATAAGACACTGGTCTGGTCAGGATAAGACACTGGTCTAGTCAGGATAAGACACTGGTCTGGTCAGGATAAGACGCTGGTCTGGTCAGGATAAGACACTAGTTTAGGGGAAACAGTGTGTTTGGGAAGGAGAGGAAGTGTTTTGTGTCTGGGACAGAAATACGTTTGTATTATTTTGACTTCATGTCTTCATCAGACAGAGAGACCCACACCGACCATTCCTGACCATCATCCTTATCAGAGTGAAATAGGCGTGTGTGTGTGTGTGTGTGTGTGTGTGTGTGTGCGTGTGTGTGTGTGTGTGTGTTTATGTGTGTGTGTGTGTGTGTGTGTTAGTTCAATTTATCTGGATCTACAGCACCAATAAAATGCCCTGATTTATAGAAGACATCTTTCTGGACCATGTGATTGGGATTAGGAATGGATTAAGGATTAGGTTCACAAACAAAAACACTCTCCAAAAAGTAACTGAATAAGAAAACTCCTAAAAATGTTCTATCAGATATGTATATATCTAATCTGCATATAAATATTCACTACTGTTAAAGGACTGTTCTATTTTCCACATGTAACAATATCTCTCACCCTTCACACACACACACACACACACACACACACACATCAATACACAGACACCCACACTAAGCCAATCACAGAGGCCGGTCTGCATGGAGTTCATGACCTCTTGACCTGAACAGATCTTTGTTGGTGTTGCAACGGTGTTGATTTTCCATCATGACACATTTTCTTGACACCATGATCTCTCACACACACACACACACACACACACACACACACACACACACACACACATACACACACACACACACGCGCACACACGCACACACGCACACACACAGAGGGATGTTGATCCACCGTGTGTTATCAGTGATTGTTTATTCAAGATTCAGCCAAATTGAAGGAAAAGCTCACTTTACAAAGGTGAAAATTCCTCTAAACGAAGGCCACATTTAATGTTTAACTGTTTAAAATGTTCAGACAGTTGAACAGAACTGCAAAGGGGAGCTGAGAAATTCAGATTTGTGAACATTTCTGCCTAATTCAGAGTGGATTTGGTGTGAAATGGCTGATAAGTATGGATTTCTTTACAGTGAAGAGACACAGATACAGGCATTTACTTTAAGACTCCCCGAGGTACCCTGGAGCAAGGTACTGTGCCTGTCACTGCTCCCCAGGCAGCTTTCAATAGCTGCCCTCTGCTGCGTGTGTGTGTGGGTGAAACGCAGAGGTTGAATTTCATTGTGTTGTGTTGTGCTGCATTTCACAATGACGAGGGTAGTCACTTTCACTTTCAAACCACCCGAAAGGCTTTGTTTTCTTTCAACTGAGAAAAATCAGTAACATCTGTAACTTTAACCCTCGGGTCAGATCAGCGGGCTGTTCTCCCCTGAAGGAGGGTCTGGTTTGTTTTGATCTAATCTCTATCTGTACCATCAGCAAGCATTTTGGCCTGAAGCTCACAGGATGCTTGAGATTTCTCGAGGTTTTCAGGAGAACATGTCAAACTGACCATCTGTAGTTACTGACCGGGTGCTGCACAAACAGTAGGCGGAGATTAGGGTCATGAAATCAGGAAGAGCATTTATGGAGATGGAAGGCAGGAGTGTTGCAGTAGGTAGTGCTCTCACCCCACAGTGAGAAGGTTCAGGGTTTGATTCCCAGGCGGGACAGGCCGGGTCCTTCTGTGCAGCGGGGACATTTTCTCTCCGTGACAGTGTGTGTTTCCTCCAGGAGCTCTGCTTTCCTCCCAGCGTCCGAAGACCTGCATGGCAGGTGGACTGGAGATGATAAATTAACCCTTAGGTGTGACTCTGTGTGTGTGTGTGTGTGTGTGTAGTGTGTGTATGTGTGTGTAGTGTGTGTATGTGTAGTGTGTGTGTATGTGTAGTGTGTGTATTGTGTGTATGTGTGTATGTGTAGTGTGTGTGTGTGTAGTGTGTGTATGTGTAGTGTGTGTGTGTATGTGTAGTGTGTGTGTAGTGTGTGTGTGTGTAGTGTGTGTATGTGTATGTGTATGTGTAGTGTGTGTATGTGTGTATGTGTAGTGTGTGTATGTGTGTATGTGTAGTGTGTGCATGTGTAGTGTGTGTATGTGCGTATGTGTAGTGTGTGTATGTGTGTATGTGTAGTGTGTGCATGTGTAGTTTGTGTATGTGTGTATGTGTAGTGTGTATGTGTAGTGTGTTTATGTGTGTATGTGTGTATGTGTAGTGTGTGCATGTGTAGTGTGTGTATGTGTGTATGTGTAGTGTGTGCATGTGTAGCGTGTGTATGTGTAGTGTGTGTATGTGTGTATGTGTAGTGTGTGTATGTGTAGTGTGTGTATGTGTGTATGTGTAGTGTGTGTATGTGTAGTGTGTGTATGTGTGTATGTGTAGTGTGTGTCATGTGGAGTGTGTATGTGTAGTGTGTGTATGTGTGTATGTGTAGTGTGTGCATGTGTAGTGTGTGTATTTGTCTGCTCTGTGATGGACTGGCGACCCGTCCAGGGTGTTTCTCAACCTTTCATCCTATAAGCACAGGGAATCAGTGAATCAACGACTGAATCAGTGAGTGAGTGTGTGAATCAGTGAGTGAGTGAGTGAGTGAATCAGTGAGTGAGTGAATCAGTAATTGAGTGAATCAGTGAGTGAGTGAGTGAACGAATCAGTGAGTGAGTGAGTGAGTGAATCAGTGAGTGAGTGAGTGAATCAGTGAGTGAGTGATTGAGTGAATCAGTGAGTGAGTGAGTGAGTCAGTGAGTGAGTGAGTGAATCAGTGAGTGAGTGAATAAGTGAGTGAGTGAGTGATTGAGTGAATCAGTGAGTGAGTCAGTGAGTGAATGAATCAGTGAGTGAGTCAGTGAGTTAATCAGTGAGTGAGTCAGTGAGTGAGTGAGTGAATCAGTGAGTGAGTCAGTGAGTGAATCAGTGAGTGAATGAGTGAATCAGTGAGTGAGTCAGTGAGTGAATCAGTGAGTGAGTGAGTGAAACCTGTTTACCTTTAGCAGGGCTTGTGTTGGCAGACGGGTCACAGATGAGAGACTGTTACACTTTGCACACTGTGGTTTCAAGGTGGGACAAGTGAGACACACACACACACACACACACACACACACATCAGACACACACATCAGAAACATCACACACACACACACACACACACAAACACACACATCAGACACACACACATACACAAATTGGGAAATGTCTGGCAGCTAAAGTGGAGAGGCTGAGAGGCTGCGCATCACCAGCTGCTGCACATCCCTGGAGTACCAGAGATGTGTGTGTGTGTATGTGTGTGTGTGTGTGTGTGTGTGTTTGTGTGTGTGTGTGTGTGTGTAATATGTGCTTGTGCACAGAGAAGGAGAAAAAAGATACTGAAGAGAGGCTAAAGGAAAAAGAGTGGAAGAGAGAGAGGAAAGTGAAAAGGTAAAAGAAGAAAAGGAGATAGTAGCCAAAAAAGAGAGCAGGAGAGAGAGAGAAAGAGAGAGAGAGAGAGAGAATAAAATGTGAAAGAGAAGAGAGTGCGAGAGATGGCCGAGAGGGACAATGCCTGTGTGTGATCACAGAGAAATGGACAAAAGGAAGTGACAGAAGAGAAAAAAGTGAGAAAGAAGGGACAAAGCTTATTCAGCTTTTGTGTGTGTGTGTGTGTGTGTGTGTGTGTGTGTGTGTTGGGGGGTGTCTATGAGAGAGACAGCAGTTAAAACAGGTGCTGCTGGAACTCGATCCTCAGTATGTTGTAACGTCCCCCTTGGGGGTCCCGGGTGTCAGTGGACGTCCCCTTTCCCTCCATCAGCGTCTGAAATCCCCACAGTGACCTTTAGCCTTCTAATGGGGGGAGAACAAGACGTGTAAACCCATCTTGCATCTGTTAGGAAGCCTCTGATCCGGGTCGTGGGAGAAAAACAAACAGTCAGGGTGTGAGCGGAACAGCGAGACGAGCGAGACGAGCCCCGAGTTATTCCCAGCCGGGAGAGAAACCTGTCTGTGTTTCACTCTTATTTATCCTCCAATCACGGCGCGGCCGACAAACACACTAACATGAAGATTAAACCTTAATGAACTCAGACTCACACAAATTTCTCACTTCAAACTGCAAAATGTGATACACTGTGGATATCCCTGCTGATGTTTACTCGGAGATAACTATAAGAACATCACATTTTAAACCCTATTTAAGGCCAATTATCTGCAGATAATTGTGTTCTCTTGTAAACAGGCTGAATAAGAGATTAAGACAATTTCAGAATATTGAAAGGTAAACATTACTAGAAATGTTATATCAGTTTATAATATTTCACACCGTCTCATAGTTTGAAATATTAATTATATTGGTAAGGATTTTGCAGTTTTTTTTCTTTTTTCAGCGCAAAAATAATTCGGTTTCTGAGCTTTGATATGCTGCGCTGGTGCAATGTCTGTAGTGAAGAAATCTATATATATATACATAAACGCATAATAACAAATGCATATGCATTTATGTAATGTTTAAAACACATACACTACATTTACTACATTTAAGAAAGCCATTATTTCAATCTATGCCACATGCGAAAGGCTATATGGGGATAAATACACGCAATAGTATTCATTTTAAACATTGAATGCAGAGAAGCGTCCCGTTGAGGTTCACTGTGCGCTGTGTGGTCGCAATGACCCACAGTCACTTTCCCTTTCACTTCACTTTAAGAGAATTAAAGCATTCAAGCTTCAAACTCCAATAAAAACAGTCTTTTTGAACTATATTTAAGAAAAGTAACAAAGTATGCGCGTGTCATTACTTCACAAGTCTGGACTTGTTGGGTAAACTCAAATCCGTACTAATAGATAACAGAGTGACGTATGGAG
>CM029375.1:25837759-25842759 GCA_017165825.1 Hepsetus odoe
ATTGGGAAGGGGTTTGAACCCCGATCCTCCAGCTAACACCCTAACCGCTAGGCCACTGCTGCCCCATTACCGCTGAGGTACTGTAGAACACTAATGTAAAGTAATGTGAGGTAATGTAGAACACCGTAAAGTAAAGTAACGTGAGGTAATGTAGAACACTAATGTAAAGTAAAGTAATGTGAGGTAATGTAGAACACTAATGTAAAGTAATGTGAGGTAATGTAGAACACTGTAAAGTAAAGTAACATGAGGTAATGTAGAACACTAACGTAAAGTAGTGTGAGGTAATGTAGAACACTGTAAAGTAAAGTAACGTGAGGTAATGTAGAACACCAATGTAAAGTAAAAGCAATGTGAGGTAAATGTAGAACACCAACAAAGTAACGGGAGGTAATGTAGAACATCAAAGGTGCAACGTGAGGTAATGTAGAACACTAATGTAAAGTAAAGTAACGTGAGGTAATGTAGAACACTAATGTAAAGTAATGTGAGGTAATGTAGAACACTGTAAAGTAACGTGAGGTAATGTAGAACACTAATGTAAAGTATAGTAATGTGAGGTAATGTAGAACACTAATGTAAAGCAGCGCAATGTGAGGTAATGTAGAACACTGTAAAGTAAAGTAACGTGAGGTAATGTAGAACACTAATGTAAAGTAAAGTACTGTGAGGTAATGTAGAACACTAATGTAAAGTAAAGTAATGTGAGGTAATGTAGAACACTCAATGTAAAGTAATGTGAGGTAATGTAATACACTGTAAAAATAATGAGGAAGTAGAATTACCAACAAAGTAAAGTAATGTGATAAATGTAGAACACTAATGCAAAGTAATGTAATGTGAGGTAATGTAGAACACTAATGTAAAGTAGCAATGTGAGAATGGTAAACACTAATGAAAGAATGCAACAGGGAGGTCAATACACTGTAAAGTAAAGTAATGTGAGGTAATGCAGAACACTAATGTAAAGTAATGTAATGTGAGGTAATGTAAAGTAATATATACTTCAGGAAGCCTGCTCTCAACTTTAAGGGGTTAAACTGGGACATTTGATTTTGGAAAGGGAACTAAAGGTTCAGTTTATATTGTATTATTTTTAAATGGAGTTGCACTAATAGCATGCAAATGTGATTTAAAATAGTGGCCTATGTGTTTGTGTCTTAATGATCAGACACTCATGCTGTTGGGACGTCTGCAAAAGGAATGAAATGTTTAAATGATGAGATATTATACATAAATGAAGTTGCACTGATATGATGAAAATGTGATTAAAATTAATAGCTTATGTGTTTGTGTCTTAATGGCTTCATTAAGTCGACACGTTCTCGCTGAGCAGTTCCTTGTTTGTCAGATCTGACATCGAGATTAGAGGGGAAAGTTAGCCCAGAGTGTATAGAAAAGGAAAAAATGAAGAATAAAGGCACCCATCTGACTTCAAGGACGGCTGAGAGAGCTTGGTTCTGGAGTCCTGATAACACTGTTACAATGATGATGTTCAGGCTGAAGACACTCCTAAACGTGTCAGGCAAAAGCACCGGACTGCTGTTCATTCTTCTTGCACTATTAAATGTTTTCTCTGTCACTGGGGCAGTGGTGGTCCCCTGTTTAGGGGAGTTGGCCACAGGATCAGAAGATTATGGGTTCAAACCAATAGGTTGGCTCTGAAATCCTTGGGTGTACCGCCTCAGTCACTGCCTTCGGCGAGCCATATACCCTCAGCACGTGTGTTTTAAGGGTTAAAATGTAGAGGTCCACTACAGGGTTCACTGCAAAGGCGCTGTGACCTCGCAATGACGAGAATAGTCACTTTCACTTTCCCCCCACTATATGAATATGAAATTATATTATATATAATTATATATTACTATGTAGTTATATCCATATATTTAGTTTTAACTAGACTTCACTTTTTATATTTCGTGTTTAATCCCATATGTTCAGTGCTTTATTCCATTTATTTAGTGTTTTTCCCCAAATATTCAGACTTCTTTCCATATTTTCAGTGTTTAATTCCATATATTCAACATTCTCGGTCAGTATAAAGTGGTTTACAAGGTGTGTGTGTGTGTGTGTGTAAGGAGTTTTTATCCATACATTTGAAACCATCATGAGCTGCTGTTGACTGTAACTCTTTAAATATCATTCACCAAGTATTTAGAAGATACCATATGTTTCTTTCAAAATTTACTCGCTTTGTTCTGACAGGCAGGATTCCAGCTCCACATACAGTTTACACAGGCAGCAAAACTAAGCTCCTGCAGGGCCTCAAATCTACAAGCCAAGACTTGTGAGCAGACACAGACTACACACACACAAAGTGCCCTGTAACTAAATTAGCAATCAGTAAATACACACTAATGCAAAACTGAGATTCAGCAATAAAATCTTAATATCCGCTCTGAATATATTTACTTAAGAGGAAATCATGAATTTCAGATGGGGAGTTTGATTGTTCTCTGTGTTTAACCCATCCAAACACAGAGTGAACCCACACACCGGTGGACTGCAAAGGCGGCCCCCGGGTAGCAGTATTGGGGACGGTTCCTTGCTCAAGGGTACCTCAAGGGAACCTTAACCTTCTATTGGCCCCATTGTCTCCCTTATGCAGGACCATGATGATGGGAGGGGGTCTGTTTAGAATAAAGTGACACATCACTTTAATTGGCAGTCAGCCAATTAGCCAGTTATTGTAATTAATCAATAAAAATAAAAATCTGTCATTGTGACGGACGGATCATCTGTGAAGTTTATATCTGGCAGATGATCAACACTGTTGAAGCTCTTCAACTCCATGATCATCCATCACTCTCACTCTCTCTCTCTCTCTCTCTCTCTCTCTCTCTCTCTCTCTCTCTCCCTCTCTCGCCTCTCTCTCTCTCTTCTGTCCTTTCTTTTCTCCTTATTCAGTTTGCCATTATTCTCTTTTCACTTTCTTCTCTTTTGCTCTCTCTTCTCTCTACTTCTACCTCTCCCCTTCTCTCTTTCTTTTCTCCAACCTTTTCTCACGCTCTTGCTTCTCTATCTGCTCTTATCCTCTTATTCTCCAAACAGTCCTGTCTGTCTTCCATCTCTCTCTCTCTCTCTCTCTCTCTCTCTCTCTCTCTCTCTCCTCTTCCTTTTCCTTAAATGTAATTAAAATCTTTTATCTTTACTATGTCACTGTTTTCATTTATCTTTTGTCCTCTTTCTCCACCCGTCCACCCACTCTCGGTCTGTCTGTTTCTTCTCTCTGGCGTTGGGACTGAGACATTGAAATGATTTGCAAGGTTTGGTGACAGAGAGAGAGAGAGAGAGAGAGAGAGAGAGAAAGAAAGAGAGAGAGAGAGATTAGCTGGGTTTAAAGCTCAAAGGGACATCTCGAGTATGTGATGGGATATTAAGAGAATGAGGAATGGGGAGTGTTAGAGAGAGAGAGAGAGAGAGAGAGAGAGAGAGAGAGAGAGGAGAGAGAGAGAGAGAGAGAGAGAGAGAGAGAGAGAGAGAGAGAGAGGATATGAACAGGGCTAGCTGGAGAGTTTGAAGATTAGCCTCTCCTTAATGTACATGTGTTATCAGACTCATGGATAGTCTCACACATGGAGTCCGGATGGATGGATATCCCATGATCCTCAGTGCAAAGCCTCTAAAAAGCACTTCTTATTAGCTGTCTGTTCTCCTTTGGTGGCTTAAGGATGGAAAAGACACTTTAAGGCCCTCCAGTCTTGCATTAGGGCGCTCAGAGTCTTGTGGCTGTTTATAAAGCACAGGGCACCCTGTTATAATGAGTTTGACTGGAGTTACCAGCTCTTTACACACATCTGCTCTAGCTCATCTGTTGCTGTGACATCTGTTGTTTTGTAAATTCATAATATGGTTATACGTTCACTGGCCATTTTATTAGAAACACCTTCCCTGTACTTTCACTAACTGGTCATTTTATTACAAACATCTATCTTCTTGTTCACTCATTAGCCACTTTATTAGAAACCCTTTTTTTTGTTGCCCAGTCATGGGAATACGGTGTCTGTTCCTGGGAGATGTTATCAGAACTCCACCAAGATAATTGGACTCTCTCTCTCTGGGTGGGGCGTCCTCCCTGTCATTGAGTGGATACTAGCCAGAATGGGCGTCTGTTAGAATTGGCAGTAAGTACTGTCCCCCCAGGCATGTTGTCCAACCCAGCTGTCCAATGATGATGGAGTCAGGGTTTGTGGTTGGAACTGAACATTGGGTAGAAAACTGGGGAAAACAGCCAAACAAGATACTTTTAATTTATTTGGTCAAAATAATCCACTATATTAGTTTACAAATGCAGATACAATCAAATCATCAATATATAACTCAATCAACAACTTAATCAATGAATCAATCAATAAGACGGTCATATCTGTCTTTCATTCGTCTGCTCACCTGTTCCAAGTGGATTCCATCCATCCATCCATCCATCCATCCATTCATCCATCCATCCATCCATTCATCCATCCATCTATCAGTCAATCAGTAAAACCAAGTAATCGTAAATTTATTTGTTGGCCTGTTTGTTTGACTGCTCATCTATCTATCTATCTGTCTGTCTATCTATCTATCTATCTATCTATCTATCTATCTATCTATCTATTCTTATCTATTCATTTATCTATCTATCTATCTATCTATCTATCCAGAACAATTAATTTGTTTTTGCTCTTTACTGAAAGAAGACATTTGGTTTCAAGATCGAAAGATGAATTTGAAGTGAGAGATCAGATATTTTGCAGGCAGACAGACAGACAGATAGATAGGCGGACAGATGGACAGACAGACGGACGAACGGGTGGGCGGGCAGGCGGACGGACGGACGGACAGACAGATAGACAGATCAATCTCAACCCCTCCACCTCCTCCAATATATCTGTCTGCACTTGCACGCCTTGGTAGTTGACCTGTAAGGTGAAAGTGGAGGGACTTACGGTGCATTCATGCGTGTAAATGAGTGTGAGTGAGTGTGAGAGTGTGTGTGTGTGTGTGTGCGAGGGCATTGA
>CM029375.1:25845259-25932759 GCA_017165825.1 Hepsetus odoe
GTGTTAGTTCGAATCCCAGACCAGTAGTTTGCCCTGAGGTACTCTTGCCCCCATCCCTGTTCCCTGGGTGCTGGACATGGCTGCCCACTGCTGCAGAGTCCTCCATAACATCAAAAGAGGTTCAGAGGCACAGGTCAGGCCGAGGAAGTGTCTGTGCCTCTGTTGATGTTTTCAACCTTCCACCTGATTTAATGGTGAAAGCACACGAACAAGAAAAGGCAGGCCCGGGGCGGTCCGACCTGCAAGTGACAGCCTGACCCGGGATGTGTGTGAGCTCACGGGTGAAGGGTTCTGTTCTGAGCTCCCCCCGCGGTGTGTGTCCTGGCACACAGCCCCTCAGCACATGAGGGAATGTTAATGAAGAGCAGATGAGCGATGGCAGACAGGTGAGCTGCATGTGCAGGAGTGAAAAAGACGGGGAGGGGTGTTCACCCCAGTCCCGACAGCAGAGGGACTGAGCAGAGCTGCCGCTTTTTTTAAGGATCATTCTTTTCACATTTACTGAACGTTCCTCTTGCTGTTAGTGTAGTGCAACCAGCCAGGACATGTTCGGTTTCTTCAGGTTTGGAGCTTAAAGTTCTTTCTTCTTCTTCTGCCTTTTGGCTGCTCCCATTTAAGGCTCCACAGCAGATCAGCCGTCTCCATTTCTTCCAATCCTCTGCATCTTCTTCAAACCGACCACCTTCATGTCCTCTCTCACTATGTCCATAGCTCCATTTCCAACATCCTCCTCCCAATATAATCCTGGTCTCTCCTCTGGACATGTCCAAATCAATGCAGCCTTGCTTCTCTAACTTTGTCCCATAAATGTCTAACCTGATCCGTCCCTCTGATATACTCATTTCTGATCCTGTCCATCCTCGTCACAGCCAACGAACATCTCAGCATCTTTAACTCTGACACCTCCAGCTCCGCCTCCTGTCTTTTCATCAGCCCCACCGTCTCCAACCTGTATAACAGCTGGTCTCACTATCGTCCTGTAAACCTTCCCTTTACTCTCACTGGTACCCATCTCTGCAGATAAGCATGACTGTCTCAGGGTGTGTCCCCCGTCCTTCGCCCTGTGTGAGCTGGGATGGACTCCAGCACCCCCCATGACCCCACTTGGGACAAGCAGCAGAGAATGAATGAATGAATGAATGAATGAATGAATGGTACCCATCTGAACAGATCACTTCTGTCACTCTTCTCCACCCATTCCAACCTGCCTGCACTCTCTCTCTCTTCCTCCTCTCTTCCACACTCGCCGTTACTCTGAACTGTTGATCCCAAGTGTTTACATTTTGTTTTATCACCACCTAATTGTGAGAATTAACCAGATCCACACCCATTACAAAAAAAGTGCAGAAAAGGACGTGTGTTTACTATTACCCTGAAATCAGCCGAATCTTCGAGCTGAATTAAAGAAGAACACATGCTGATAACCGGGACTGCTTTCCCCACCGGTTCCCGCGTCCTCAGGACTGCACTTCTGGCGCTCTTCTCTCGTTCTGTCCACTTTGGGGCAGACAGACGAGACAGGCCGGTCATTAGCCGCAGGGGTGCTTGGCCCTGGTGCGCCGGGCTGGCAGTGGAGATGAAAGGCGCCTGGTTGCAAAAGGGCACATTATTGGTATACCTGATCATTTGCATGACCTTTTGTTCTGGACAGCAGCCACTGTGGGGGACTGGGGAGGTGAAGAGGAAGGAAGAAAAGAGAGAAGAAAAAGGAAGAGAATGAACACATTTTAGCCATACATGTGCAGTTAAATTACAGGTCATCAAGAACTTAAAAACGTGTAAACGTGTAAAATGTGCAAAAATGATGCCTTATTTGATATTTTTTCCCGCTAAGTTTAGATTGCACTGCACTGCAAAGGCTAATTGTTCTCTGTTTCTGAAACAGAGACTTGAAAATGTAAACAATGAAAAATAAAACGTTGAAGAGACGCATCGTAGTTTCACAATACCGATCGAATTCCTCCAAACGGTATAAAATATTTCTTTTTGGCTTTGGCTGCGCAGTGGTGGTTTTCCTGAATCAGACTGGTTTCTCAGCAAGTACAAACAGCTAGAGTTTGGCTTTCTAATAAAACAAAATGAAGTTTTAGAAGTTTCGAGTGTCTCCACTGACTTGAAGAGTCTGAGGAACGACTGCAACGGGGCGAAAGAAATATTCCCCCGTAGTTTCAGTCTTTAAGCTCGGATCAATAAAACCTTCAAAACAGCGCAGAACTTCAGCTTCTCTGAAGCTCCCGTGACACTGAGGAGGCACTGAGGATACCTACTGTGGCCAGAAGTTTTTAGACACCCAGGACGCAGGACGGAGTGGGACGATGTTGAGGATGCTGGAACTGGACGGCAGGATGTAGCATTGTGATGTGATGTTGTGGCTACACTCAATACTCATTTTCTGAGCCACTTGTCTTGCTAGGGTGGCTGGAGTCTATTCCAGCTCTCCCAGGACAAAAGACGGGGACACATCTCAGACAGGTCACCAGTCCATCACAGTCCATCACTTCTTTCTTTCTTTCCTACTTTACACTCTTTCTTTTCTTCTTCCCTCTCATTCCATTTCTTTTCCTCTCTCTCTACCTCTCTCTCTCTCCTTTCTTTTCTCATTTCGTCTCGTTCTGTTTCTTTTTCCTATTCCTCCTCTTTCTTTCCTGCTTTTGTCTCCTTCTTCATTTCTTTCTATTTGATTCTCCTCTCTCTCTCTCCTCCTATTCTTCTTTTCACGTGTTTCTTTTCCTTCTTTTTATCCTTTCCTCTCTTTCTGTTTCTTGATTCTCACCCCGGATAGGTCGCAAGTCCATCACAGGGAGACACACACACACACACACACACACACACACACACACACACACACACACACACACACACACACACACACACACACACACACACGATTGTTTATTAATGAACCTAAAACTCAGCGCACAGTCAGCACCTTAAACAGGACCCATCAGATCCCCCCAGACCAAAACTTAATCATCTCTAATCTCTCTCTCTCTCTCTCCCTCTCTCTCCCTCTCTCCCCTCTCCTCTCCTCCCCTCTCTCTCTGTAATTCTCTTTTAATAAACGCATATTTTCTCGTATTGGCAGCATCCAATCTTGTTGCCTGCAGGCGAGTGTCTAATTAAAGTGAAGGATGATTAATTAAGCTCATAATAAAGAAAAGGCAGGTTCCTCTCCACCCCTCCACCGTCTGCCCTTCCTCATATTCTCTCTTTTCTTTTCTTTCCCTTCTGTCTTTCTTGCTTCTTTTTCTCTCTCTCTTTCCTCGCCTCAGTTTCTTTTTTCGTTTTACTTTCTTTTCTTTGTTTCTTTTCCTCCCATTCCTATTGCTTCTTTTTCTTCTATTCATTTGATTTTATTATCACTCTTTCTTTTACTCTCTCTCTATCCCCTTTTCTCTTTCTTTCTTTTACTCCCTCTCTATCCCCGCTTCTCTTTCTTTCTTTTTCTCTCTCTCTCTCTCTCTCTCTTCACTCTCTCTCTCTTTCATTTTCTTACCCCCGCTCTCTATCTCCCTTTCTTTTGTCAATCTTTTCTGCTTTTCTGCTTTCCTCTCTTTATGTTTCGTTTTGTTATTCCCCCTCATTCTTTTCTTCTTTCTTCTTTTTCTATTTCTTATTTCTCCCCTCTCTCTCTCTCTCTCTCTCTCTCTCACTCTCTCTCGCTCTCTATTTTTTCTAGTTTCCTCTCTTTATGTTTTGGTTTTCTATTTCCCGTGTTTCTGTTTTTCTTTTCTCTCTTTTAGCTTCTTTTCTTCCCTTATTCAACTCTTGACTCTCCCCTTTTTTCTTTCTCTCCCTCTCTCTCTCTCTCTCTCTGATAGAGAGCTGCATGCAGTGTGTTCTGTAATTATCACAGATTTAAGCGGAGCTGCTGGAGTGTGTCGCTCTGCAGGAGTTCAGTCAGAATGAGGTGTTGAGACGTAAAGCAGCATGAGTTTAAGACAGAGTTTAAGACAGAGTCTAAGACAGACTCTAAGACAGAGTTTAAGACAGACTCTAAGACAGAGTCTAAGACAGAGTCTAAGACAGAGTTTAAGACAGAGTTTAAGACAGAGTCTACACAAGACTCTCAAGAGAGTTTAAGACAGACTCTAAGACAGAGTTTAAGACAGAGTCTCAGGGAGAGTTTAACTTTAGAATCGTACAGTTTTACACCAGATCAACCAGTCTGGAGTTCAGCTTCTTTCACTTGAGCTCTGAAGTTTAAATAACTGTTAAAAGTCTTCATTTTACGGCAATAACACAATAATGCATAGCTGAAAATAAAAGTGAAAGTGACTATTCTGTCACTGCGCGGGTGGTGGTGGTCTAGCAGTGGGTAATTGCCCATGGACCCATGGCTCAAGACGGCCCTAGGTTTGAATCCCACCTCCAGCACTACCACCACTGGGTCCCCGAGTGTCTCCAGGTCCCTGTACTGTCCCTGTAATCAGCAAGTGGAAGTCGCTCTGGAGAAGAGCGTCTGATAAAATGCCGTAAATGTAAATGAGTACACGCACAACAAACTTACACCTCTGCATTTAACCCCTTACACACAAACACAGCAAGTAGCTATTGAAAGCAACTGAGCAGTGACAGGGACGGCAATCCGCTGGCATGGATTCGAATCACGATCTTCTGATCCTGGGAATCACCCAACCACTAAGCCCGCGTCCCGTGAAAAAGAGACACATTCAGTAAAAAGTAATGTTTTTTAAGTAGTTCAGATCTTAAGAACGGGTTTTAAGGACAGGTTCAGTTCCAGAGTTCTCCTTGATGCTCCATCACATCCTAAACATATTATATCTAATTTTATGATTGCCATTATTATTTCTTATCTTTCATTTTTGACTTTTGACTCCAGAGAGGCAGGTCTCAGTGTCCTGGTTCAGCTCCCCTGACACTTGCTTTAGAGTGAAGTGGGTTTGAGGAGGCAGCTACTAGACAGTGCGTGCAGGACTTCGGTCCTCCAGGACTGGAGTTGTTCATGCCTGCTAGTTTGTTCTCTCATTTTATTTTTCAGCGCTTTTCTCTGTGATATAAATGAACCTGACTGACTCGCTGTTTGCAGGTAAGAGGATGCTGCAGGGAGTCCGAGTGAGGCAGAGTCCCACCTGAAGCTCCCCCCTTCCCCACCGCCAGGCCCTCCGTCCCCCACGGTCCAAGGATGCACTGCCCGTGCCGAGGGAAGCTGAAGCTGCTGCTGGTGTCTCTGAGCTTCATCGTCCTGCTCACCTGGCTCTACCTGCTGGCAGGCAACCTGGAGAGTGAGTGTTCCTTCAGGGCAAAAGCTTTCGTCTGGCATTTTGAGAGAGTTTAGCAGAAAGTTTGTTGTTTTTTGTGGTAAAGTCGCCCGAGGCAGGATCTGAATCAAGTAAGGAATCAAGGGTTCAGTATCATATAGACACCAGTGGGATCCACGTTGATTTACAGTACCGTGCAAAACCCTCACTTCATCATAGTTTACATCCAAAGAGCTCGACTGTCTTGTTTTATGTCTTATTGAGGGACAGATCTCCAGATCTTCCTGAAGGACAGTGTTGTTGTCTCTCATGTTCAGTCCAGCTACCCTGAGCAGCCAGATCTGAAGGACAGTGTTGTTGTCTCTCATTTTCAGTCCAGTCTCTGTACCACAGTCTCTCTGTGATCTTCCTGGAAGGACAGTGTTGTTGTCTCTCATGTTCAGTCCAGTCTCTGTACCTGAGCAGTTCTCCAGATCTTCCTGGAAGGACAGTGTTGTTGTTCTCATTTTCAGTCCAGTCTCTGTAATTGGAGAAATTCTCCAGATCTTCCTGAAGGACAGTTATTGTCTCTCATTTTCAGTCCAGTCTCTGTACCTGAGCACTCCTCCAGATCTTCCTGAAGGACAGTGTTGTTGTCTCTCATGTTCAGTCCAGTCTCTGTACCTGAGCAGTTTGATAGTTCTGTGTTGGTTAATCCACACAGTGATCTACGTCTGAACCTTCAAGCAGAACAAAGCGCCTATCTTAAGACATGAAGCAGTGAAGAACCAGGTGCAGATGATTCCAGATGATCAGGAGATTCATTTACTGCTGATGCCGAATGCTGAGTGGTTGGAACCCATTTATCTAGAACCTTTTATCTTTTGGCACTTTGCAGCCTGGAGCTCAAAAACATTTGTTCCCATTTCTTTTCACTCAAAATGCCAGTTTGGACAGTCTGAAATGAGCTGAGGCTCAAGACTTTTGCACAGTGCTGTACTTGCTGTTAACAAACGACTAAAACCTGTTTTGATTGGCTTCTAAAATTTTTTTTTTCTATTTTCCACCCTATATTTATGACCATTTCTATTAGCACATTTATATAATTGCCTCATCAAAGTGAGTGCCAGTTGAATAGTGATGATAAAGCAGCTGTTCACTTGTATTTGAGACTTATAAGCAGACAGACAGGTGAGATATGTCACGCCACCTACAGGTCTGATTGAACTTGTTATTAAAGAGTGCAGAGCTGATGAGGAAAAATACTGCGCTTGATCTGTTGCAGCCATCAGGTTTCATTGTTACAGTCGGCAAGAGGTTCTCAAATATAGTGTTAGAAGAGCGAACCTGATCGGTGGGCCCAAGCCTACGTGGAACTGAAAGTGAAATGAAAGTGACTGTTCTTATCATAGGGAAACACGGCACACAGTGAGACACAATGAAATGCAACCTCTGATTTTCACCCACCACCGTGCAGCAAGGGGCAGCTACTTAAAGCGCCCAGGGAGCACTGATGGGGACGGTACCTTGCTCAAGGGCAACCTACTGGCATTCGAACCCATGACCTTTCCGATCCTGGGTCCAACTTCCTAAACACTAGGCCACCTCTACCCATGTGTCCTTAATAACTGTGTGATTACACATTTATACTTTCAGACATAAATATTGGATGGTGGTCTTGGGGAAGGACACTCACCTATACATCAAGAGGTTGCAGGTTCGACTTCAGGCCGTGACTGTCCTGTCAGCCAGGAAAACAGACACGAGCAAGGTTCACAATGCTGTAAATGTAAATGTATCCTTTGATAGTTCAATGATTAGGACGATGCCCCCATTATTGAAAAAGAAGTTCAGGGATTTGAGTCCCAGACCAGTTGGTTACTCTGAGACTCCCTTGATCAAGGTACCGACCCCATCACTGACACCCGGGTGCTGGAGATGGCTGCCCCCTGCGTGTGGGTTAAATACCTGCATTTCATTGCGGTTCACTGTGCGCTGTCTTCACAATGTAGTCACTTTCACTTTCACCTTTAGTGTTTTTAACACCACAGCTTCTGGTGATGCTCTGCTGCAGAAGTATGTAATTACATGTATTTACATACAAATACAGCATGCACCATGGTAAAGTTGTTAATAAACATGTATCATATTAGTTATAATGCTGCAGGCAGAGTGCCACCAGTGTAAAGTTATTCTGGGAGGTGATATGAAGTGGATTGATGTTATAGTGTTCCAGTGACCAACACACTTTCTGTATAAATAAAATAATCTTAATAGTCAGTGTTTCTGGATAACAGTGTCGCGGAGTGTCAGAAACCAAGAATATGAGGATTTAATGGGATCTGAGGCGAGAGTGTGATGACTCAGGCATGCAGTTCACACCGTGCTAATTGGTGAGGCATGATCTTCCTTTGCTTACAGCTACATTAGGCTCAGAGCGCCGACTCAAAACCACAAACATCAAATGTGGACTGGGTGACGGGGCACTCTGGGCGGTGATGGTGGGATGGTGTGTGTGTGTGTTTGGGTGGGGGGTGCATATTAGATTTTCCATTGCAGCCTTCTTCTTCTTCTTCTTTCGGCTGCTCCCATTTAGAGTTTGCCACAGCGCATCAACTGTCTCCATTTCTTCCGGTCCTCTGCATCTTCCTCCTTCAAACCGACCACCTGCATCTCCTCTCACCACGTCCATAAACCTCCTCTTTGTTATTCCTCCTTCCTCTTTCTTGGTGCTCCATCTTCAACATCCTCCCTCCTGATATGATCCTCGTCTCTCCTCTGGACACGTCCAAACCAACGCAACCTTGATTCTCTAACTTTGTCCCCAAAATGTCCAACCTGATCTGTCCCTCTAATATACTTATTTCTAATCCTGTCCATCCTCGTCACAGCCAACAAACATCTCAGTATCTTTAACTCTGACACCTCCAGCTCCGCCTCCTGCTCCGCCTCCTGCCTCGATTTTCCATTGCAGTAAGACCACCAATAATTCCCAAACAGACAATGCAGGCCTTTAATAGCGGTGGACTAGTGTTTAGGGACAAAGCTCCCATCATTAGAAGTTTTGTAGGTTTGAGTCCCAGTTACCCTGAGGTACCCTTGAGAAAGGTACCGTCCCCATCCTCGGGTGCTGGATATGGCTCTCTGCTCTGTAGGTTAAAGTCAGAGAATTACAAATTCACAATGACACAATGCCACTTTCACTTTCACTTTTAAATATGAATCTGATGTCCAACCGCGCTCTGTCCTCTTGACACTCTCTCTCTCTCTCTCTCTCTCTCTCTCTCTCTCTCTCTCACACCTTTCTCTCTGTTATTCTATTTCTTTTCTTTCTCCTCTTTCTTTATTTCTTTTCTTTTCATTTTGTTTATTTTCTTCCTGTTCAATACTCTCATTCTTCCATAATTTTTTATTTCTTTACTTCTTCTACTCACTCTCTCTCTCTCTCTCTCACTCTCTCTCTCTCTCTCTCTCTCTCTCTCTCTCTCTCTCTCTCTCTAGTATAGTGCATGTCAGTCTGGGCAGAAACGTTGAGCATCGCCAAACAAACAAATGCAAAGTGAGCGGTGTTAATAAACAGAAGTGTCTCTGCGCCGTTAGTGCTCTGAGAGCGGATGGATGAGGCCGTTGTCGCTGGTGTTTACACCTGAGTGATGGAGGGAGAAGGAGGCTTGTGTTTAGGAAGGAAAATAGATGCAGTCTTTCAGAGAGCTACTGTTAATCTGAAAATAAACGCTAAATTCATTAGAGTCATTTGCATAAGGTGCAGTTTGGGCTCGAGTGTTTAATGGGCCGATGATGCAGACGAAGCCGCCGCGCGTTACACTGCTGATGAAAGAAACCCGGCTTGTTTGTGTAATTTCTTATTAGAATCAAAAACAGAGATGAATATTCCCCTCTGAACCTCAGGCTCTTTTCATTCCCACTCTGTGTGTGTGTGTGTGTGTGTGTGTGTGTGTGTGAGTATTAAGTTACTTAGTCTGTTGGAACAGAGTGTGAATACCTCTGGAGTTTCTCACTTTCTCTTGTGGTAATAAAAGAAATGATGCCTCGTGGCAGGTGTGTGCATGTGTGTGTGTGTGTGTGTGTGTGTGTGTGTGTGTGTGTGTGTGTGTGCTGTGTACACCTAAATTCTATAAAGAGAACGAAAGTCAGAGAACCTTGCCAACGGAGAAAAACGAAATGTGAGAAAGGCAGCAGTGTGGTGGGGAAACATCCTTAAAAGCGAAAGCAGATCAAATTTTAAGGCCCCTTAAGGGACACCGAAGTAACCCGATTAAATATCAGAGACCCTTAGACCATCAATATTCCTGTCGCTGCTCTGTATTCAGCTAGCACAACATTAACTAAGGCATGACTCTGGGTTGTAATACCCAGGAAGGAACCGCCGAGGTGTTCCCTCCAGGTCTTTATTCTTAGTCCGACTGAGATGGTCCTACATTAAGAGAAGTGGACAAAATGCTAGAACATGTCCACGCACCTCCTGTGATTCCACAGCTGTCCTGAATGTGAGCTTTTCCAGATCCGAAACAAGAAACAGTCCCTTCTGATGAGGGTTCTTTAAGGTGAGAGGAACTTTTATGCCATATTTTTGGAGACAGGGTCTCTGGGGCAGCGGTGGCCTAGTTAGGGAGTTGCCCCGGATCGGAAGACTGTGGTTCGATTCCCACCCCAGTGGGTTGCCCTGAGGTACCCTTGAGCAAGGTACCGTCCCCATCACTGCTCCCTGGGCGCTTTCAATAGCTGCCCACTGCTGCACGTGTGTGTATGGGTTAAATGAAGAGGTCCAATTTCATTGTGGTTCACTGTGTGCTGTGCCGCGACCTCGCAATGACAAGGGTTGTCACTTTCACTTTCACTTCCAAAAATGTATGAAAATGAGACAACACACATACACACACCCACATCTAGAGGGCAGTTTAGCACCTCCATGTCTTTGGACTTTGGGACGCCTGGAAGAAACCCACACAGACACAAGGAGAAGATCTAAACTGCTCAAAAAGGACCCAGACTGAGCATCGAACCCTGGACTTTCTCACTGTGGGGTGAAAGGTCACAGATACTGCAAAACACAACGAACGCTGTGGACAGCGGTGGCCTAGTGGTCAGGGATTTGGCCACAGAATTGGAAGATTGGGGGTCCAAACCCCTTACCAGTAGGTTGCCCTGAGATACCCTTGAGCAAGGTACCGTCACTGCTCTCCGGGAGCTTTCGAAGCTGCTGCACGGTGTGTTTTTTGTGCATGGGTTAAATGCAGAGGTCCAGTTTCATTGCGGTTCACTGTGTGCTGCACTGTGTTCTCACAATGACAAGAATAGTCACTTTCACTTGAAACAGCACAAGAATCTCTAATTTAGAGCTAAGAGAGATTTTATAGACGTCCCTTGTTAAGATGACGAGCGTTTCTGCTGAATCGGGTTATTTTTAACCTGCACTCGGCTACAAACACTGAGATCGAAAGAAGCTACACGAGGCTTTCAGTGTAGCTCCTCCAGCAGTGCTGCATAATTTCATTCAAGAGCAGATCTATGTGGGCACACGCTCGTTGCGTACAGATAATGGCAAGTTTGCCTCTTCCTGACTGGCTGGCACTACATCTTGTAATTTGCATAAAGTTAAAGGCATTTCTACTTTTTCTCACCATTCGCAGTTATCCCGCATCTCTTCGCTCGTTTTTTGCTCCACTGAGAATGACTGGGAGCAAATTTTTGCATTTGCATGTACAATTAGGAGACGACGCTGTATCTGGGAGCTTCTCTTTAAAGCTCTGTAAGTTAAGAGTATTTGAGGTTCCTCTTTTGTAGTGGAGTGAGAATAACAAGTGCAGAAACCAAGGATATATGAGGACATATGTGATGTGTTCCAACATTCATGAACGTTTAAAGATCCGCTCAGGGATTCATGTTTGGTCTAGATGTGAGATTTAGCAAAGACACTTCTGCTGAAGTCGGCAGCAGAGATGTTGTTTCTGTGCATAGTCCATAATTTTTAAGTTTAAAGTTCTAATCTTTCTCATGTAGGCCCCATGACCCACTTCTGAAGAAGGTTCTTGGGTTCCTTTCCTAACAGGTTTCTCTGGATCCTTTTATTTCCTAGAGACATGCATTTCAGGAGGACTGGAGATGATTAGCTGTGAGCGTGCTTGTCTGTGGTGGATAGGTTTCAGACCCTGGTTAGGACAAGCGGCTCAAAAATGGATGGACAGGATTAGAAATGAATATATTAGAGGGACAGCTCAGGTTAGATGTTTTAGAGACAAAGCTAGAGAAGCGAGACTGCATCGGTTTGGACATGTCCAGAGGAGAGACGAGGATCATATCGGGAGGAGGATGTTGAAGAGGGAGCTACCAGGAAAGAGGAAAAGAGGAAGACCAAAGAGGAGGTTTGTGGACGTGGTGAGAGAGGATATGCAGGTGATTGGTGTTAGAGGAAGATGCAGAGGACAGGAAGAAATGGAAACGGATGATCCACTGTGCTGACACCTAAACGGGAGCAGCTGAAAGAAGAAAGAGTAGAAGAGAACTATAATATATAATATAATAATATAGAATATGGTGGGATTTTGTAAAACAGCAATAAAATGCAAAGTTTCAGTTCCAAACTCTGATTGGTTGAAGCTATTGGTTAGGGAGTTGCTCTGGATCAGAAGATTGTGGGTTCGATTCTCTCACCAGTAGGTTGCCCTGAGGTACCCTTGAGCAAGGTACCGTTCCCGTCACTGCTGAACTGTTGTGGTTCACACAATGACAAGAATAGTTACTTTCACTTTCAAATGGATAAAAAGTGGCTTGGCAGCTGTAGCCTACTGTTAAAAAACTTATTTTATTTTACATTTTTTATTATTTTTTCATGGAGAACAACACCCTCCTCCTGTCCTGTTTTAGTTCTTGTGTTCGTTAATCCTCCCTGAAAATTCTCCCTCTGTGTGTTCATATCAGCTGGGCGCTCCCTGCTCCTCTCTCCATGTGTGGTGGAGTCCACCGACGCTCGTCTGCTGGAGAGGGACGTCCTGGAGTCGCGGGTCCGAGAGGTGGAGGAGGAGAACCGGCAGATCCGCCTCCAGCTCAGCCAATCGCAGGGCTTGGCGGCTCAACCTGCTGAGGGTAACTATGGCAACCAGCAGTGGGTGGCATCAGCAGATACGGGTCCAGAGGACGTGGAGAATACAGCAGAGGAAAGGGCCAATCACAGCGAGTGTGCACGGTCACCCACCGCTGAGAAGTGTGAGGTAGGATGATCAGCAGCACAGCAATGGAGCCCAGAGGCATCATGGGAGATGTTGCTCCCATCAGTAGCATAGAGCGGTTTACAATGAGATCTGAAAGCCAAAGGTCTTCTAAATAGCTTTTAACTTTACTAGTGGACCAAGGCATCCTGGGACATACATAGTTACATAGAAAGACATCATGAGAGACCTTATGGGACATGTAGGACAAATTATGGAAGGACTAACGCTTGCTTTCTTTGTCTACGCAGCTGATTCATGTCGCATGTGTGTGTGCGGGTCACAACGCCAGCCGAGACGTGGTCACCCTGGTCAAGTCCATCCTGTTCCACAGGTGAGGACATAGTGCTGAACTTGTGATGCAATAGCCTAGGACAGAGTTTCTTTAAGAGTATTAAAGGACTAATACTGTGGAAAAGTCTTGAGCCCCTAATTTCTTCATACTTTGCTTCCAAAGATTGAGATCTTCTTTTATTTTTAATATCTTGTTGAGGAACGGTTCTCCAGATCTTCCTGAAGGACAGTGTTGTTGTCTCTCATTTTCAGTCCAGTCTCTGTACCTGAGCAGTTCTCCAGATATTCCTGAAGGACAGTGTTGTTGTCTCTCAATTTCAGTCCAGTCTCTGTACCTGAGCAGTTCTCCAGATCTTCCTGAAGGACAGTGTTGTTGTCTCTCATGTTCAGTCCAGTCTCTGTACCTGAGCAGTTTGATAGTTCTGTGTTGTTAATCCACACAGTGATCTACGTCTGAACCTTCAAGCAGAACAAAGCATCTACCTTAAGACATGAAGCAGTGAAGAAACAGGTGCAGATGATTCCAGATGATCAGAACAGTGATTCGTCTACTGCTGATGGAACCCCTTTATCTAGAACCTTGTATCTTTTGGCCCTTTGCAGCCAGTCAAAACACATTTGTTCTAATTTCTTTCTTTTAGTCAACTCAATATAAGACAAGACAAGATTTTTGACTTAAGCACAGAAAATCAATTCAAGTCAAACCTTTGTTCTTCTGTCTGTTTCCAGGAGAAACCCACTGCATTTTCACTTCATCACTGACACGGTGGCCAATCAGATCCTCAGCACTCTGTTCCAGTCATGGATGGTCCCTTCAGTGCAGGTCAGCTTCTACGATGCGGATGAGCTGAAGGTAAAACCTTTAACTTTAAAACTTCTTACTTTTGTTTTTCATTTGAGGTGTCGTGACATCCAGTTCATTCGGCTTCAGTACAGGATGCAATTTCAATAATTTACAAATTAAATGAAAGAAAAAAAAGTGAAAGTGACAACCCTCGTCATTGCGAGGTCACAGTACAGCACACAGTGAACCACAACGAAATTGGACCTCTGCTTTTAACCCATGCACACAAACACCGTGCAGCAGTGGGCAGCTATTGAAAGCGCCCGGGGAGCAGTGACGGGGACGGTACCTTGCTCAGGGGTACCTCAGGGCAACCTACTGGTGAGGAAATCGAACCCACAATCTTCCGATGTGGGGCAACTCCCGAACCACTAGGACACCGCTGCCTAAATGTAAAGGAAACAAAACAAAATGAAACTAAAATTATAAATAAAAAGTTTTTTTAATAGCTTTTGCTCGCTGTCACTGTTTTGCATTTCTTATTTGAATCTCAGCACTTCAGTTTTTCAGGTATGGGTGGATAATATTTTTTAAAGGAAGCTCTTTTAAAGGTGTATTAAATATTTTTGCTTAAAGGATGGATTGACAGATTATCTGTAGAATTTCTTAATCTTAATTAGAAATTTCAGAAATCAATTCTATGGGAAATTAATTGGGCTTTTAATTAAATTTTAATGGGCTGTGAATAAAAAAAAAAATCATGTTATATTAAAAGCGACATCTAGAGGTTAAAAGCACAACCAGTCCGCCCTGAGGAGGGGCTTCCTCTCCTCGCGTTGGCAAAAGCTTTGTCATTTGTAACATGACGATTTTGTTCCAGCACTGAAATGATGCTTAAGAAGCAAGCTGAGCCTTTATGTTGGATATTTTGTCTATTTTTATATCTATTTTTGTTATTTTTTAGCTTAACTGTGGCAGGAAATCCAAGGACGATGGTTTTGGGGCAAAAAAAAAAGAAAAATAAAGTGAAATAAAATGTGAAGGGCTGTTACCAACCATAAAATTACACCTTTCCCAGCTGCTTACACCTCTTCCATTAGATCCACGGGCCACAGACGGTGTGTGTGTGTGTGTGTGTGTGTGTGTGTGTGGTAGCAGTCAGCAGTGTAAAATAGGCCTGAGCCGAACCCGGTCTCTCAGTAAAACAGACGTCCTTAAAGAAGGGTCGTGACCTTCTCAGGCAGGATCAGCTTCAGACCTTCAGACCTGCGGAGTAAACAGAACCCTGAGCTCCAGAAGAGCCAGAACCAGGCCGGTGTCTTCACAGGGGCGTCAGCGGGTGCAGGCGGTCCGGCCGCTCCAGCTCCTGCGTCCTTAAGAGTTTCTTCTTCCTCTCAGGAAACCGCGGGAAACCTGCGAAGAGCAAGAAAACAGAATTATTCATTTCAGCTCTCACATTTAAAGTGACGCGAGAAAGATTTGGCATGTGAGTCCTGCTGCAGCCGCTCTGAATTATTCAGTGTGTGTGTGTGTGTGTGTGTGTGTGTGTGTGTGTGTGTGTAGGTGTATGTGCTTTATTTATTTATTTATTTATTTATTTACATACCACGCAGTGTATTTTTTATATATTTATTGTTTGTTTATTTATTATTTGACTATTTTTTTACTTCTATTTTGCGTTTTCTTTACTTTTCTCTTTCACTCTCTTCTCTTTTCCTCTGCTGTTAGTTGCTCATTCACACCATCTGTTTTACCCTGTTTTCTTTCTTGCTTTCATTCTCTCTCTCTCTCTCTCTCTCTCACTATCTCTCTCTCTCTCTCTCTCTCTCTCTCTCTCTCTCTCTCTCTCTCTCTCTATCTCGCTCTCTCTCTCTCTCTCTCGCTCTATATCTCTCTCTCTCACTATCTCTCTCTCTCTCTCTCTCTCTCTGTCTATCTCTCTCTCTCTTTCTCTCTCGCTCACTATCTCTCTCTCTCGCTCTATCTCTCTCTCTCTCTTTCTCTCTCACTATCTCTCTCTCTCTCTCTCTCTCTCTTGCTCTATCTCTCTCTCTCTCTCTTGCTCTATCTCTCTCTCTCTCTCTTTCTGTCCCTTTTTCTCTTTCATTCTCTCTCTCTTTCTCTCTCTCTTCCTGTCTCTCATTATCTCTCTTTCTGTCCCTTTTTCTTTTTCATTCTCTCTCTCACCATCTCTCTCTCTCTGTCTCGCTCTCTTTCTGTCTCTCGTTATCTTTCTTTCTGTCCCTCTTTCTCTCTTTCTCTCTCTCTTTCTTGATCTCTCTTGCTCTTTCTCTCTTTATTTCTCTCCATCTCTCTCTTTCTCTTTCTTTTTCTCATTTTCATCAGCTCATTTAAACTCTTTCAAGCTCTCTGCGATTTCTTCTTCTCACTCATTCATGCTCTTTTTCTCTCTCTCCACTTTTTCTTCTGATTGTGCTCTAAACACGAGTGTCGTCTCCGTACATCCGTCCTTTATCTCTCTCTCTCTCTCCGGCAGATCGTTTTGCCGGGTGTCACATCAATAAAAATGTGAGCTGAGAGATGAAAGACACATGGTTCTAAGTGCTGGGCGTAAAAGAAGTGAATGATCACCACCAGCCAAGTCCTGATGATGTCCTTCAAAGACACATTCCAGAGTCTTTCAACCTAATCTCTACCCGTCTCTACCGTAACACTTCCACAGACCTTCTGCCTCTCACTACTCACATGTAACAGGAAACACCGCGAGTTATCGACTTCATGAATAACCAGAAACGCAGGACTTTACAGCACTGACGTGAAACTGTGGCCATTCAGTTCTGAAGGAGGGACTCGGTCTTACATTTACAGCAGTTAGCAGATGCTCTCAGTTCTTCAAATCCACATCTGATCTTCATCCCAGTGACTTGCTAAAGATCAACAACTGCTGATGAAGTTATTCCCAGGCCAAGCAACAAACTTATGACTTATGACCCTGTGACTGATAGGTCTTCCTCTTTCGGCTGTCCTTCCTGCCCTTCCATCGTCCTCCGTCAAACCGACCACCTGCATGTCCTCTCTCACCACATCCATAAACCTCCTCTTTGGTCTTCCTCTTCTCCTCTTTCCAAGCAGCTCCATCTTCAACATCCTCCTCCCGATATAATCCTCGTCTCTCGTCTCTGGACACGTCCAAACCAACGCAACCTTGCTTCTCTAACTTTTTCTCCAAAATGTCTAACCTGATCTGTCCCTGATCTATATATATCTGATCTGATCTATACTCATTTCTAATCGTGTCCATCCTCGTCACACCCAACGAACATCTCAGGATCTTTAACTCCTCACACCTCCAGCTCCACCTCCTGTCTTTTCGTCAGTGACCCCTGTGACCAATAGGTACTAGTGCCAATAGATAAGTGCCATCAGAAGAAGAGAAGTGTAGAAAAGAGTAGAGCTAGAAAGGGAAGCTCAGTCCCCTCGGTATTCCTTGCACAGGTGTGTCTTCAGACGATGTTAGAAGAAAGCAAGGGACTCAGAAGTTCTGACCACAAGAGGACGCTCATTCCACCACTGCGGAGCCAGGACTGAGAAAAGTCCCGATGCATGTCTTCCTTTTCTCTTGAGGAGAGTGAAAAAGAAGAGGAAAGCGAAAGTGAAAGTGACTACCCCCATCATTGTGAAACACAGCACAGCACACAGCGAACCACAACGAAATGCAACCTCTGCATTTAACCCATACGCACCGTGTAGCAGGGGGCAGCTATTTAACACACCCAGGGAGCAGTGATGGGGACGGTACCTTGCTCAAGGGTATCTCAAGGCAATCTACTGGTCTGGGGTTCGAACCTGGGGCCTAGTTCCTAAACACAAGGCCACCACTGCTGAGGGTTGGGTTGGTTGCAGGCTTTGTTCAGAACTGCACATGATCAGCTGTTTGGCTGAATGACTGAGCGGTTGATTCGGGAATACAGGACGTCCCGCCATGACCGTGTTGATATACTTTCAACTGCAGTCAATTCAGTGAAGAGCTCTTCAGGATGTGAGTGAGCGCTGAGTCAACTGCGCCAGAGGAGACGGTCTTTATCAAAAAGGCTAAGAATGAAAACATAGGGAGCATCAATAAGGCTGCATTTTCTCTTTTTGAGTCTAAACAGTTTTATAAATGCCTGCTTTTATACTTTTCTATTTTTTACACTTTTTTTGTGGACCTGTCTGTCTATCTAGGGGCAGCAGTGGCCTAGTGGTTAGAGAGTCGCCCCGCATCGGAAGATTGTGGGTCCGATTCCCTCACAAGTAGGTTGCCCTGAGGTACCCTTGAGCAAGGTACCATCCCCGCCACTGCTCCCCGGGCGCTTTCAATAGCTACCCACTGCTGCACGGTGTTTGAGTGCATGGGTTAAATGCAGAGGTCCATTTTCGTTGTGGTTCACTGTGTGCTGTGCTGTGACCTCGCAATGACGAGGGTTGTCACTTTCACTTTCACTATCTGTGCAGCTGGAATGTAAACAGTTTTTCTGATTCTGGACCAGAGATTTGAAGACGTTTAATGGATTGTAGTTTCTTTCATTCCAGAAAGATGGCAAGTTTTAAGCCGCATGGAGCTCATAGGTTACTAAGCACTAATACCCTCTGCTAATACTAATACCCCTGAGGCCTGTCAGGGGGTGTTTCTAAGCCTTGCACCCAGTGATTGCTGGGATTGACTCCAGTACCTGGTTGGGATTAGCAGCTCAATGAATGGATGAATGGACAACCACATGTTAAATGCACAAAATATGGCTTTTTCTTTGTTTAATTTGGGAGCTTGATAGGACGCTTACATCTGCACTGCTGCACTGTTAGTGTAAGAAGGAAAGCAAATCACCCTTCCGGTTTTTACACCAGAGTGATCTCCACTGCGTTCAAATGTTCATTTACTGCTAGCACGGTGTGCACAGTTATTGGGCAGGTGAGTGTTTGCAGGATTCCTCTTAATCTGGAACAAATCCAGAGCTATCGGTCAATCCAGAAAGTTTAACCCTGAAACCTGAATGCTTTAAAGGAAATGTGAGTGTGAACGTTCTCGGGGGATATACGTGTGTGCACAATTATTAGGACACTGTTAGTGCAGGATTATTCCATAAATAAATGAAAATGAACATTTTCCTTCTGCTAAAGTAAATATAATTAAGTCAAAATTCACAAATAAACATTTCTGACATTTTAGAAAAAAATCAGTGACCAATATATTCACTCTTCATATCCAATCCTTCGTTCATGGAGTCTGAGTTTCTTCATCTGTTGATCAACTTTTTGTGCAGCAGCACCACAGCCTCCCTGACTCTGATCAGAGAGGAGGACTGCTCTCCTTCCCTGTAAATCTCCACAAGGTCTTCAGGTTCTCAGTAGGGTTTAGTTCAGGTGAGGAAGGTCATGTCATTATTCTTTCATCTTTAAGGTCGTTACTGGCCACGCAGTGGACAACTTCCATGCATGTGATGGATCATCATCCTGCAGAAAAATCATGGTCTTCTAAAAACCGGCACTAGGTTTGGGAGTAGATCTTGAGTCCATCTTCATCCCGAAATGGTCCAACCAGCTCAACTTTAATAAGACCAGCCCACACCAGTGCCACACCTCCACCTTGCTGGTGTCTGAGTGGAAGTGGAGCACTGTCCCATTACTGATCCAGCCATGGGCCCATCCATCAAAATGATTGTCCATATTGAATGTCGCTGATACGTACTGGATGGAGGAAAAGGCCATAATATTCCTGTAACAAAAATTCCTTCTCTCTCTCTCTCTCTCTCTCTCTCTCTCTCCCTCATTCAGTCGGAGGTGTCATGGATACCTAACAAACACTATTCAGGAATTTACGGCCTGATGAAGCTCACGCTGACCAAAGCCCTGCCGTCTGACCTCTCCAAAGTCATCGTGTTGGACACGGACATCACCTTTGCCACCGACATTGCAGAGCTGTGGGCCATCTTCAGAAAGTTCACAGGTAATTGCTCGGAATGGCCTTTTCTACGGAGCCCTATTCACCATTCAGGAAAGCCGATGAACAGCGGTGTGTTTATTCCAGAGAAGCAGGTGATTGGACTGGTGGAGAACCAAAGCGACTGGTACCTGGGAAACCTCTGGAAGAACCACAAACCCTGGCCTGCTCTGGGGCGTGGCTTCAACACAGGTAATGAAAGACCATTCATACTGGGTGTCATCATACTTAAAGGCCTGCTTTGGGCAGTGAATGCTGGGAGACCATGTGACTGTCAAAATGCAAATTTTGATTACATAATAAAAAACTGTGAAAATATTCGTATCCATTTGAATAAGATGGAACAGACTAGTGGATGTGGTTTTGGACACAACGTGACTATGAGCTATAATAATGGGCAAAATCTCATCACTCCAGGCAGCCGTTTTTTAACGGGTCACAAAAACTGATTCTGGATCAGCCCTCCTGATCCTGAGTTTCATGGAAACAGATCCTGATATCTGAGAAGTAGCAGTGTAGTTTCGTTCATTTTAATATTATCTTGCCTGTGTTGTAGTTTTGCAGTTTGAGTGGACTAATTGAGAACTGGCTGATCATTGATTATTTAACGTAATGTATCTTTGGGAATACATTCAGATACGTTCTCATTTTCTTTAACTTTTTAAAGTCAGACCAAACAGAGCATGTTGAGCTTTCTTTTATGTTCTCTTTCCTTTTATAAAAGAATATAAAGGATGATCCTTTACTATGAAAACTCATTCAGTCACAAGTTTAAAGCCTGTGTTACGCAACGTGAACTTCCCTCTGTGGGCTCTAGGGGTGATCCTACTGTATCTGGAGAGGCTGCGCAGGATCAGCTGGGAGCAAATGTGGAGGCTGACGGCTGAGAGAGAGCTAATGAACATGCTCTCCACCTCCCTCGCCGACCAGGTGAGCAACCATGACCTGCTGTCCTCATTACGCTTGGCCTTCATGTCAAACTAGAGTAAATCTTTCTGATCTCATACAGAGTAAAGGTACAAGTACGGCACAGGGGCCATGGCGGCCTAGTCGTTAGGGATGAGGCCCCAGGATCAGAAGGTCTTGGGTTTGAATCCTTGAGTCGGGTACCGTCCCCATCACTGCTCCTTGAGCGCTTTAAATAGCTGCTCCCACCGTTGAAGTTCACTGTGTGCTGTGTTTCGCCGTAACAAATAGTCACTTTCACTTCAAAAGAGGAACAGTGCAAAAATACAGAGCCAGCCATCATTCCTCCAAGTTTTGCCTCCAAAGAGTCAGACTTCTTTGCATTTTTAATGTCTTGTTGAGGAACAGCGCTTCAGGATTCCTGAAGGACAATGTTTTTGGCTCTCAATTTCAGTGCGTCGCAGCAAAAAGACCAATAGAAATGGTCCTGGATTACAGAAGCTGCTATTTTTGTCCCATAAAATTGTTATTTTCTTTGAGATTTTGTTCTGGCACTTAAGCTGTGTATATTTTTATGTATTTTTTGCACTAATGATAACCATTCTCGTCTTGAAAGTTGAATTTTCAAATAATTGATCATTTTTCCCATGTTTTGCACATTTGTAGGACATTTTCAATGCATTCATCAAACAAAACCCTGTGCTGGTGCACCAGCTGCCCTGTTTCTGGAACGTGCAGCTTTCAGACCACACTCGCTCTGAGCAGTGCTACACCGAAGTGTCTGACTTAAAGGTAAAATGATGAATGTTTGATTGTGGAGCAATAAAACACCAGTCCAGGATCCGTTCACAGGCCGGCTTTTTATTGCCGCTGCAGACGGCACTGGTCCAACAGCAGCTATCAGTATCAGACTGAGATCAGCAGAAAGTGCTGGACCTGATAGTGGAGGTGAAAGAACAGTGGATCCAAATCGATCTCGTAGCAAATCTATCCCGACACACCTGACACTCACACTGTCGCTGTTAGATGTGTTTTTCTCGTTTCAAAAGAAGAAATCGATTGGTATCAGCCAATCCACATTTCAGGAAGGAAGCTGCGGGACCGTCCCACCTGTATTCCTTATAAATGATTTATATCTGTATCAATGTTTATAAAGTATATTTAACAGCTACAACGATGGAAATGGACTGAAATAAGTCAATTTGCTGATTTTATTACGTCTCTCCCTTTTACAGGTGATTCACTGGAACTCGCCTAAAAAACTTCGAGTAAAAAACAAGCATGTGGAGTTTTTCCGAAATCTTTACTTGACCTTCTTGGAATATGATGGGAATCTTCTCCGGAGGGAACTTTTCGGGTGTCCCAGTCAGGCCAGCTCTGAAAGCGCCAAGGTGGGTCGATGAGATCTATACAGCCTCTCTAACAAGTGTCAGACCAGCTGTGTGGCTTTACCAACAAATCAACAACTTTCTTGACTAATGAATTTTATTTTTAAGAAGCCTTTTTTTATTTAATTCTGATTTCTGACATTGACTAACTGTGCTATAGCTGTACTGTAGGTCATAAGGCTTAACAGGCCTGTAATGATGCCTGACATGGCATTTATAAAGGCTTGCAATATCAAGCATCAGTTGTATGAACATCTTCTGAGCTAAGGTGAAATGAAACACAACCTTTGCAGTCAGCTCAAACAACGTTCAGCAGTGGGCAGCAATATGCTGCTACTGGGGAGCAGTGAAGGGGACGGTACCTTGCTCAATGGCCCACAACCATTTCACCCTGGGGCCTAGTCCCTAAGCATTAGGCCACCGTTGCCCTGACAACAAAATGGCATCCAAATAATCTTTCTGACGACTGATGCTTGGAAAAATCATAGAAATAAATGCCGTACAGACCATGTTTTGCCAATGAGCTGTCAGTTAATAGTTTATGTGGTGCTTTTGTCCATTTTACTGATAAGAATTTGGAATGGCAAGGTCACGTCTTCAAGTTATTTGGACAGATCTACATTTGACTTTACTGTTGCGCAGCTTCAGAATGCGCTGGAGGAGCTGGACGAGGACGATCAGTGCTACGATTTCCGGCGGGAGCGGATCATGGTGCACCGGGTTCACCTGTATTTCCTGCAGTATGAGTACACGTCCACTGAGGACGACACAGATGTTACGCTGGTGGCCCAGCTGTCCATGGACAGGTCAGCAAAAAGCAGCACACACTGAAGTCTTGATTAAAGTGCAGCCCCTTAACAGACTGATCGATAGTGTTATTGGCTGGACTCTAATTGTAAAAATCTGTAAAAAGGTTTTTAGAATTATTGCATGTTTAGATGGTAACACTGAACCTCATGCTGCTCCAGGGAGACGGACCCTGCAATCAGGGAATGGAAGCTGCCCTATCTGCTCTATATCATCCATACTCAGAAATGAAGGTTCTTAAATGATTCTGGGCTTGGATTAGCAGTTGGAGAAGAAATGCTTGATTGGCATTCAGGTTCCTTCATTGGTTCTTTATGGAGGTCGAAGTGTATATGTAGTGAGCTTCTCACAAAGAACTTGTTTATTGCATTTCTTGGATGTTCCCTGCAGGCTGCAGATGCTGGAGGCTATCTGTAAACACTGGGAGGGACCCATCAGCCTGGCTCTCTATATGTCTGATGCTGAAGCCCAGCAGTTCCTACGTTATGCTCAGGCCTCAGAGGTTCTCAAAAGCCGCAAGAACGTGGGCTACCACATCGTCTACAAAGAGGGCCAGTTCTACCCCGTTAACCTGGTCCGCAACGTGGCTCTTCGGAACGCCAAAACACCTTACGTCTTTCTGACTGACATTGACTTCCTCCCCATGTATGGACTCTATGATTACCTCAGGTGAGACAGGCTTAAACTGAAGCCGATTTCAATAGCGCGAAATTTTTCCAGAATATTAAATTCAGAATTCGCATTTGATGCAAATCTGACGTTATCAGACCCCTGATGTGTCTGGCAGTGTGTTGATAACTATTTCATTTAATAACTTTCTGAGTGGAAGCTGTTAGAGGCAAAACTCTGCTTCCGTTCACCAACACTGTGAGCAATTCTGTAAGTCCGTAAGTTTCTCCAGAACTCGGCATTTCACAGCAAATGCACTCGGAAAAAGTTCAGTTCATCTTTACAGTGGATACAAAAAGGGGTCTAGTTCTCCTAATTTTTTTTTTTCCTGAACTGTCTATAATAAATGTCGACCCATAAAGCCAAATATTTTACAATTTTATCGTTTCACAGACTGTATTTTTGAGGAAATGCACACATGAATGCATCAAAAACTGAAAAAAATCACAATATCCTTGAGCAATGGAAACCTTTGGCATCATTTTTTAAATTGCAAAGCTCATAAAGCTCACACTAATGGCAGAACTCCTCACTCAGCAGATTTTAACAAAAGAAAGAGAACATCTCCAAAATATCAGCATTGATCTCCTGCAAGAAGCTCAGCTTAATAATACAAATGCAAATATTTCTGTAGGGAAATCACGAGGGCTTCTTCACATTAACAAACATTTAACAGTGTCTCCAGGAGTGTTAACCTTTATTTCTTGGTTTCGTTTTATGCAGAAAATCCATCGTCCAGTTGGATATGGCAAACACCAAAAAGGCTCTAGTGGTGCCGGCCTTCGAGACTCTCAGATACCGTCTCTCTTTTCCCAAATCCAAAGCTGAACTGCTGTCCATGCTAGACATGGGGACTCTCTACACCTTCAGGTAGGTCTACTAGACCTTTGGCCTTTGCAAAATGAGGCCTTCAGAGATTTTTATTCGTGGATACAAGCATGCAAGTGTCATTTGTGAACATCATTTTCAATTTTTATTCAAAATAATTGCCATAAGTAGCTAAACAAGTTGACATTTTTTATTTTAAAATACAGAGTGCACCATGCAACTCTATTAACTTAAAATTAGAAATATCTTTTTAGAATATCAGATTTGATCTTGGGCAGCGGTGGCCTAGTGGTTCGGGCGTTGGCTGCAGGATCGGGGGTTCGAACCCCTTCCCGATAGGTTCCCCTGAGGTACCCTTGAGCAAGGTGCCCTCCCCATCACGCTCCCTGCGATGGGCTGGCAACCTGTCCCCCCGTCCTTCGCCCTGTGTGAGCTGGGATGAACTCCAGCACTCCCCCGCGACCCCGCTTGGGACAAGCGGCAGAAAATGACTGACTGAGATTTGATCTTTTTCCTGATTGGCAGGTATCACGTCTGGACCAAGGGTCATGCACCGACCAATTATGCCAAATGGAGAACGGCCACCACACCCTATAAGGTAGAATGGGAGGCAGATTTTGAGCCCTATGTGGTGGTCAGGCAGGATTGTCCTGAATATGACCAGAGGTTTGTGGGCTTTGGCTGGAACAAAGTGTCCCACGTCATGGAGCTTGACGCACAGGTAAGAGTGTTATTTTCTTTCTTTCTTTCTTTCTTAAGCACAGATACTACAGAGCCTTAGTGAAAGCTGAAGCATTTTGGAAAGACTTCTGGAAAGAGATTCTGTCACTCCAAAGTCTTGACTTGTTAACATAATGGTTGAAGTTAAAGTGCATTAAATAATTCCCCTTATGTGCATCACAAAATCCAAATTTCCAACATTTACTGACAGAGTTCAGCTCATTTCTGTGTTCTTTTGTTCTTTTCAATGTACATTCAAACGGTAGCCGGTGTTCAGGGAGCACAGATGTATTAGAGAAGAAGTACTACTCCTTTAAAAGTCTATTAATAGTTCAGAAGTTGCCCAAAGTTACCCCTGATGATTGACTCACGCTTGGTTCTCTGACAGGAGTACGATCTCACCGTGTTACCAAACGCCTTCATGATCCACATGCCCCACGCTCCCAGCTTCGACATTTCAAAGTTCCGCTCCAGTCCAAGTTACCGGTACTGCTTGACAACACTGAAGGAGGAGTTCCACCAAGATCTTTCTCGGAAGTACGGATCTGCTGCTCTGAAGTACCTCACTGCTCAGAGGAACATCTAAGCGCAACCCTTACAGCGCATCCGGGACACTTTCCTACACTTCTCAGAGGCCTTTTGGCCGCATGCTGCTCTGTGACAGGTCCAGAATGTCTGAGGGTACTGAACTACACACACACACACACACTGAACCTGAGAAGACTGGAGCTTTAAACAGCCAAGACATCAAACCGTGTCCCGAACTGTCAAAAGACTAGACACACAGAATGGTGAAAACCTGACCAAACGTTTCTGCTGCTGCTCAGCAGTTCCTAAATGAAGTCTACTGTATGTGTATCGTTGGGAGTCTGGTCAACCACTTGCTTCAAGGCTTTTTTTTGTTTTTTTTTTGACAATCAGGGCTTTTTTTCCTCCACTACAGTCCGTGGTGTCTGGTGGTTTTGCTCCTGAATAAGTGACTCCATTGAAGCTGGTGAAAAAAAAGCCTCTCCTGCTGGACCGGAGGCTGAAAAGGTCAACAGGACTAGAGGGTCAAATGAAGCCTTATCGTTTCCTCCAATATTTAAGATATTTATGATTTGTGTTTCTTTTTTTGGAGAATACGGTAAATGATTTATGGACATGTATGTTTTGATTCTGAAACAAAATCACATTATTTTTCCATTTCTATGTACAGAGTACCTGACGGAGAGTGAATGCTTGATGAAGATCCATATTTTGTTGAGTGGGGAGACCACGCAGAGCATACTGGCTTTCTCTTAGGCATGATGGGTTTTCTGGTCATGCGTTACTGCTGCATTTACATCAGAGTCACACTATATGAAACTTTTTACCTATACGACGTCATAGTTTAGATTTCAGAACATCTCCGACTCGATACTGTACATTTCAGGAAATGCTTTTTTTAAAAAGGTTATCTATTATCATTATCGTTATTATTATGGAATCAAAATTAGGGATTCATATTCAGGACCATCAAACGGGAGAACTTTTCGGCTCTCCTTGGATTTGAAGTGTTGATTCTAGATTGTGTTATTCACTATTGGTCAACCGATATACTACTGTATCGTTCGCACAGTATTCGTACCGCTACACTAAAAGAGAAGATAGAAATATTTAAATGAAGTCAAGAACACTGGACACTGGACACCATAATGGTTCCAGTAGATCTATCCACAGCCCTGGTTCTTCCATAGCTACTGTTGCTGGGTTATTAGCTTCATATAAACCAAAGTCTTTTTTTATTTTTCAACCTAATGTATTCAGCTTTGGATTCAGATTACAACTGGTTTTAGATTCAAACGAACAGGTCCCGACTGAGGTTGGACACCGTTTCACAAAATATGTATTTGGTTGATTGTTGATCTTCTCACAGATGGACCCCCGCGTTTAACAGTGAACCCTGCACTCTTGTCTTTGTTTAAATCATGTTCTGCTAGTTTTCATCTCAAATCTGGACAGAAATTAGCACAGAGGTCCTTGAAGCCCGATCGAAGAATCCAAGTCTGGGAATGAAACAGTCGAACCATTGTGGAGAAGACAGTTAGCAGCCAAATTGATGTTTATATTTATTTTCTTGGCAAAAGTATAAAAAAAATAGTTTTTGGTCAGTTGTTCGATATATCCCATGAACTGCGATTGACTGGTGAGCTGTCCAGGGTGTGTCTTCCTGTGAGAGCTGGGAAAGACTTCAGAACCTCCCAGCGCTGTGCAAAACATTTCACCCCTTTATTTCTTTAGATTCTGTAGGAAAATGAGAAAACAGTTTCAGTAATTTATTGAAAATCCAGTCTAAACACAAAGTGAGTTTTAATGCTAACCAGCCTCGACTCTCTTAGGTGAGTCGTATCAGGAACATTTCTCCAGACTTCTTGAAGGACGTTCCAAAAGCTCTTCTTGGGACATCGGTTTCCTTTGGTTCCCGTTCTCTGTGAAGAGGATCCCACACTGCTTCTGAAGCTGCTTAGGTACAGAGACTGTACTGAAAATCTTCTTTTTCTTTCGGCTGCTCCCGTTTAGGGGTCGCCACAGCGGATCAACTGTTTCCATTTCTTCCGGTCCTCTGCATCTTCCTGCTTCAAACCGACCACCTGCATGTCCTCTCTCACCACATCCATAAACCTCCTCTTTGTTCTTCCTCTTCTCCTCTTTCCTGGCAGCTCCATCTTCAACATCCTCCTCCCAATATAATCCTCGTCTCTCCTCTGCACATGTCCAAACCAACGCAACCTTGCTTCTCTAACTTTGTCTCCAAGATGTCCAACCTGATCTTTCCCTCTAATATACTCATTTCTAATCCTGTCCAACCTCGTCACACCCAACGAACATCTCAGCATCTTTAACTCTGACACCTCCAGCTCTGCCTCCTGCCTTTTCATCAGCACCACCATCTCCAACCCATACAACATACCTGGTCTCACTACCAGGTGTGTTGTATGGGTTGTGGTGGTCTAGTGGTAGGATTCTTGCCTATGGACCTATGGCTCAAGAGGTCCCAGGTTCAAATCCCACCTCCAGCACTACCAGCACTGGGTCCCTGAGCAAGACCCTTAACCCTGAGTGTCTCCAGGGAGACTGTCCCTGTAATTAGGACATGTAAGTCGCGCTGGATAAGAGCATCTGCTAAATGCCGTAAATGTAAATGTAAATGTACTGTCCTGTAAACCTTCCCTTTTACTCTAGCTGGTACGCGTCTGTCACAAATCACTCCAGCCACACTTCTCCACCCATTCCACCCTGCCTGCACTCTCTTCTTCCAAGTATTTAAACTTTGTTACCTCCACTCCCTGCATCCTAACCACGCCACTTTCCTCCCTTTCATTCGCACTCAAGAGACTGTACTGAAAATGAGAAACAAAAACTTTGTCCTTCAGGAAGCCTGGAGAACTGTCCCTCAATAAGACATTATAACACAAGAAGGTCTCTTTGGATAAAAAATAGGAAGAAATAAAGCAGGGTTCTGTAAATTTCAATCCTAAATAACACCACGATGCAGTTACTTCTGTTATGATAGATATTTTTGTTGGTCTGCTCCCTTTTTGACTCAAAACCTGGTGCCGTCAGGGGGTCAGAAAGCTCTCGGAACGTGTTCAGATTGAACTGAAATTCTAGACCAGAATAACAATCAGATTATCTTCACAGCTTTGGGTTTCTCGTTTGAATTGCTTCGCTACAGAGCTGCACTGTGTTGTTGGAAAGGATCGAAACCTGGCCGAAAAGAAGCAACACCACACCTTGAAAATCTTGAAAAATAAAGTCTTTTTAATAATGGACTCTGTCTAATTGGCATATTTGCTGTCATTCTGTGAAGCTTGCAACCTAGCAACATTTTGCATTCATGGGCGGAGCAAGGATAGATCGATTTTTCTCATCGTTAAGGCATCATTGGCGTAAATCTAGGGCACTACAAGAGTTCACGGGGTCATTTCAGTTCGTCGTTCCCATCCCTCCACTGCGTAGACTGCACATATCTGCAGTACATGCCTGTGCCTTTGCTGTATTGTGAACTGGATGTTGATTGTACACGTCAGCGGGGCCTGCGAGAGGTACTCTATTTATTATTGTTGACTTTAAATCAATCATATTTTTCTATGTAGGGGACAAAAGTGCTTTAAATAAATTTGCCCTTTTTTTAAGACTGGCTGAAGTCTTTGTGTTATTCCTTTCCCGAAGTCTGTAGGGGGTCCTCCCGCCTTGGTGTCAGACAAACCAAAAGTAGGCTTGATGTGCCACAGTTGCTTCAGAAGAGGAGAGTCTGAGTTTAAAGATAAGCCCAGGGAAGAAAGACGCCAGAAGAAATGGAGACAGAAAGGCCGTCCAGCTCATTTTTCTCTCTCCGTTAATCTCTGGAGGAAAGTGCTGGTTTGCGCCGCACTGATAGCTGCGCTCAATCCTGATCGGGAGATTTGATCGCTGACATCACTCTGATGCTAATCAGCCTCCTCAGACTGATAAGAGACAATAAAGTCAGACAGACCCAAATCTGATGCTTCAGGAAGACGGGAGACCCCCGATCGAAACGTATCGAACGCTTGGCTCAGAGATAGTGGGACTCTTTGAGGCTCGGAGGAGGATAAAGACAGATGGGGCTGAAATGATAATCCCACGCTGGCTGATTTGGACAAGTAGGAAGCGTTTACCTCCAGAGGATGGAAATTCAATTCATTCATTTTTGCTTGTTTTAAGGAAATGGCTGTTCGGGAGGCAGTTTCTATTATTTGCCCGAAAAGCGTAATGGCTCAATCACACGTTAGAAGATTTAATACGTCTGTTTTCCTTTCATCAGAGAAAAGATTGACACTGTCTTCTACAGTCCCGTAACTTCTAGATATTAACAGGTAAATGTAAACCCAAAAATAGACTGCATTGTGGGTGTGATGGTACATAATCGCACTTAAATGCCCTGCAGGCACTCTCTCCAAAGTGCCTGTAATTATTTTAAGTAAAATGATGGCAAGTAGCCAGACAGTCTACCTACATTGAAATTCACTTCTTCTGAAAAGCCACTTTGACCCTCTTGCTGTGTCTCTTTCAAAAATGTTAATGTTGGCCACAATGTGGGAACGAGATCTGTCAAGCCACAGCTTAATTAGCATGTAATTATCCCAATTAACTCTTAATTATCTTATTTCCACTTACCAGGATCTTATTCCCACACCGTTCTATGGTGTTATTATATCTTACCATTATTTCTTGCTGTGGGAGACTTTCTAGTGATCAGAGACTTTTGAGCTCACCTAGGTGTCGGGTTCGAATGATACAGGTAGGTAGGAAGCTGAGGTACCCTCGAGCAAGCAACTGTTCCCATCACTGCTCCCTGGGTGTTGGATATGGCTGCCCCCCCTGGTACTTCAAGACACAGCTTAATTATCAGTCAATTATCTTAATTATCTCTTAATTATCTAGTTTCCAAGACTTACTATGATGTAGCCCCAACAAGGGCTATCTTATCCCCACACCTTGCTATTATATCCTCACATCACACCCTACCGTGGCCTCATTATATCCGTCTAAGTTTTACTGATGGGTTTGTTTTTCTCACAAGCTGAGTAAATGAATGCCTGTGCAATGGGATTCTGGACATTTCTTCTCCGATCACCTCACCTGACCGTCTAGCCACTGCAGTCCTGCACGCAGGCAGGAAATAAAGCGGTCTGAGGTTGAGCAAAGGTCAAATGAGATATTAGCAAAGGTCGCTTTACCCTTTTCATACATGGAAGTGCTATCAGTCAGGGTTATGCCTTCCATTTTTGCCTTTTTTGTGTCTGCAGCTTTCTCAGTTCCTCGTAATTAAGAGTGGTGGTGTGAGGTGCTATCGATGTTTTCGGTTTTTTGTCTTATTTGGAGAAAAAGAGGGAGAAAAGGGCACCTTCGAGAACAGAGATGTAATTAAATGTTCCACACTGAGGTCACTTGGCTGAACCTGCACGTTCTCACAACCAGCTCTGATACTCTCACCTGAGGAAGGAGTGGAACTGTACTGATCTTTACTCTATCGTCTGTTAACGGGGCCTGGAGGACAGCCTGCTGAGCAGAATACTATAATAAAGGTGGAATTAAATATGATTCCTTTTCAGACGTAAAGTGTGGATTTAGACCGTCTTCATTTAGAGTCTTCTTAGCATGTCACGTGACCTTCGCTTGGCAGAAAGGAATAAGAGCCAGTAAACAAACGGCTCAGTGTACATGTATGTGGATGAGAAAGACTTCCTCCATCCGGAGCAGTTCAAACAGAGAAGATCTGCTAATAAAGACGGGAACTCCTTCGTCATCTTCTCAATCTCCTCCTCCACCTTCTCCTCCTCCTCCTTCTTCTTCTTCTACTTCTTCTTCTTCTTCTTCTTCTTCTTCTTCTGCCACCATTTTCATCAATGTTAATATAGTTACTGTTTTTTTTTGTATTGGTGGTTGTTGTTGTTGTTGTTGTTGTTCTTCCTCTGCTTCTTTTTATTCTTCTTCTCCTTCTCCTTGTCATTATTATTAATGTTATTAAAATAATTATTATTAATGATTATGAAGTCATGCATAATGTAAATAAGAAGTCCTTTTTATAAAATATTGTACTTTTGTGCATAAATGAGTGACTTTGTGAGTAAATACAGAATTTTTTAAAATGCGCAGAAATATATGGATTCTGGAGAACAAAGTTTGGAAACATTTCTGTTTGCATTTGCTTTTCGTCGATAAAAAAAGACTCCTATACATATTGTACATCAACGAATTTACACAGAAGGACAAAGTTGTTGTCAGTGCAGTCCCAGTACCTGCACAGTTTCAGAGACATCATCTCACAGATGAATGTCCTTCATTTCTGTGTCAGTGTCATTTCAAGGTCCTTTGGAATGTCCTTCAAGAAGCCTGGAGGACTATTCCTGAAGACTTAAAGAAATGACAAGAAAGCTTGTCTAAGAGAGTTCAGGCTGTGCTGAAGAATGTCGGTGGTCAAACCGAACATTGACTTTAAAGCTGGTTAGAATGAAACTCTCTTTGTGTTTTGTGTGATTTCCTGTAAACACATTCGTCACATTTTCCTACGAAATGTAGAATATGAGGTGTGGCTCCAGACAGTGTGCAGTACTGCATATTTAACATTTTGATGATTTGATTCGATTATATATTTTGAAGAGATTTTGAAAAAAATAAGATAAAATAATAATATGTCGTAGTATCAATAGTGCGGAGAGATCATCAAGCAGAGCCGACATGGAAGAAAGGGGACATTTTTTGTGGCGAAGCTGGAGAAACCTTCCTGTAGGTGGTGATAAAGTTCCTCAGAGCTTAAATCCACAGAAGAAGAGGCCGAAGAACCTTCATCCAGTACACCTGACACAGGTAATTAAGACCTTCTGAACGGACTCTCTGACAACCTTTAAACCCAGAGGTGATTTTTACAGAGAACATCACACTGAACACTCTCTCAATCATTTAAGCTGATCTAAATACGAAGACACTTTTTAAGAAATTAAGTCCTCGTTAGTTAATCAGATGTAAGCAATTAGGGTTCCGCTCCTGCAGATCCCTAGAGTGGTTGATGGACCATGGGCTCAAGAAGATGGCACATGGTCCAAAATAAAAGCCTTTGAATGAATGTTTGAGATGAAAAGGAGCTCCTGAGGAAGTTAAAGGTGAGTCAGTGCTTCATGTTGACTCGTTTAGCTTTGGTGAGGATTGGTGAAGTGAACAGTCGGATGTTATGTTAGAGGTGTTAGGATAGGAGGTCTTCAAAATCTTCTTGAAGGAAGAGAGGGAAGCCCCTGTTCTGATATTGGTCTGTTCCACCATCCGGGAACATGAAAAGTTTGGACTGAGATTGCCTTATCTATAAGGAACATCCTTGATGTTCTCCAGAAAATACGCTACGATCAAGCTCAAATAGTTGGGACTAGATCCTGAAGTTGATCTGTAGACTGTTCTGGGTCTTTGGTGTTGTTCTGTGACCACTGGCATCTTTTTTTTCTTTTTTCTTTTTGGGATTAACTTCTCTTCACTGAGGCCACACTATTGGCCAGATGTTGCTCTGCCTCCTAAAAAGATTACATTAGCAAGACCAAGAGCTCCAATCTCCTTTGCAGTTTGAGCTAACTGAAACAGTGGTGGGCTGGTGTTTAGGTTCTAGGTCCCAGGAGAGGAAGGTTGTGGGTTCAAATACCAGACTAGATGTACCCTTGAGCAAGATACTGTCCCCGTCTCTGCTATCTGGCTTTGAAATGCCACAACGAAATGCACCCTCTGCTTTTCACCGACACTCACATGCAGCAGTGGTCAGCCATGTCCAGAGTTCGAGGAGCAGGGATTCAAACCCATGATCTTCTGATCCTGGGACCTTGTCCCTAAACACTAGATCACTGTTGCCTTGCATATCAAAAGGAGCTTCAATTTCACAACAGAAGCTCTTTATGGGCGTTTTGGCTGGGTGTTTGCAGCAGACCTGTGATCGTGAATTTAAGGTTGTAGATTTTAGTGGGCCTGTTGGAGTCTGTAGTCTGCGGCAGTAGGCATAAATAAAAATGCCGACTGTGCCTGTCAGCGAACGAGCAGTAAGCATTTCTTAAAGGAAAGAACTGCAGGCCTCTCAGAATCATGACGGAAAACAACAAGGATGGCAAAATCAGCAGTCAGAAAATCTCCAAAATCTCTGTACCTGGAAGTTGGTATTTATCAGGTAATGTAGTTGGCAGGCACAGATAGACTAGAGCCTCCGCTCTTATTGCCTGTGGTTGTGTTCTGGTTTGTGTCAGGCTGTTACAGAAAGGATGGAAAGGTAGCTTCAGGGTTTGACGTGTCTAAAGATATAAAACTGATGGTCAAACTGTTCAAATAAAAGCAATCTTCTGGGGTCGACTTGGAACTTGAATCTTTACTAGATCTTGTTCTCTGCCTCTTTGGGCTCAAACGCTTGAGGATCTTTTTCCAGTATCCAATTTGCTCCTGACCTAATCCTTACTGCTAATCCCAGCTTTACCCCAGTCCTTGTAGAACATAAGGCAGAGAAACACTCTGGAGAGGTTGCTGGTCTGTTGCAGGGCGTGCAGACACACTCCATGTAAGTCCATGTAATGTGCAGATCTTTGGACTCTGTGCTCCCAGACATGAGAACAAACTCCACACGAGACCCAGGCTGGCCCAGCTAGGAATCAAAAGCAGAACCACCTCACTGTGAGGCCTAGCCTGGACTTAAGAGTGGCTTCTTTCCAAAGATGATCTTTCGTTCACTGATTGTGTAAGAAAAACTCTAAAAAGAAAGAACCTGTCTGCAAATTTATTTCAAGTGAAAATTAATCCACAGGGAACTACGACCTTTTTGCATTTAACACACACGTGCACTGCAGTGGGCTGTCATATCCAGCACCCGGGGAGCAGCGATCTGGACGATACCTTGCTCAAGAAGCTCCTTCTGATTATGGGGCCTAGTCCCAAACCATTAACACCACTGACTGGAAGAGTGAGCTGCCTGTCAAGTGGGGATATGAAAGCACACCTCCTGGGGAGACCCCAGCCGAAAATGCTTTCATTTTTTTTTCCCCACTGATCCAATAAAGGAGCCCTTCATGATGAGCTACATGATGAGTTGATAAGCTGGACCGGTTGTTTTCAAAGAACACTTTGAATCCACGAGCTGCTGTGGGATCCCAGAAGCAGGGTTCCCAAGCAAAAGTGGCTTCTCCCAGACCTTCTTCTACGCAACTCTTAGCACCTTCAGTCGACCTTCTGTGAAGCTTTATCTGAGCCTAAAATGCTGATGCTCAGCTAGTTATCTCACATACATACACATTCATTAATAAACTCACTTCCATGAATGTGCTTTTCCAGAATTCTTTCTGGCTTCATCGAGGGAGAGTCAGTTTTAATCTGCTTTTGGATGCAGCCGGGCCGGTTGATGTGCAAGATGAGATCATTACTGTAATTAAAACCTCCGCTGCGCTCGTCAAACGGCTTATTCGATTTGACATTGCGAGTTGAGGCACGATGGGAGAATTGGCGCACCAGCCTTTTGATCAGACTGACTCGGGCCCTCCCAGCCATAGATAAACGCTCTGCACGAATTCGATTTGTCCCAACGACACACGATGGAGTCCGATATGTTTAGGAACCCCCACATGCTCAGAGCTGAAGGCGTTTTCACAAAACACCTGTGGAATTCATTTAAAAGGCCAAAGCAAAAAAACAAAATTCATTCATTTCTCAAGAACACGGTTGATCATGAAATGGCCTTTATTGTGTGTTTCTTTTGCAGTGGAAATAAATACACAATCTCGGTAATGGCAATCTGGAGGTGAGCCAAAGTCAAGCAGGGCTCACAAAAGCTCTCGGGGCTCAGAGAAGAAACCTTTGACGTTTTTGTTTGAGAATATCTGGGTTCTTTTCAAAGTGAGGGTTGTGCCAAATTTGAGCTGAAATAAAATGGTCTGTGAACTTGGCAATGGAACCAAGATTACAGGGAGGATTTTCCCCTAAATCTTTCCCATAATTCCATGGTTGAACCAGTGTTTGAATCGTTTCACCCATCTACTGTAGAACGAGGGGATGATTATCATCAGAGGTCTTAAAGTGTGCCATGCAAATATATAACGATTTCAACCCCCAAGGTTTTCTTCCGGGACTGTTTGGCCTCCAAATCCCCTGCAAGTGCATATATGATTGGAAATGATATGTGATGGTCTAGTGGTGGGTACTTGCCTAAGGACCTATGGCTCAAGAGGTCCCAGGTTCAAATCCTACCTCTGGCACTACCACCACTGGGTCCCTGAGCAAGACCCTGAACCCTGAGTGTCTCCAGGGGTTGGAAGTCACTTTTGATAAGGGCGTCTGCTAAATGCTGCAATTGTTAATGTAAATGACATGTAAGAACTATTGTTAAATTTATGATGGGCCAGATTTGGACCACTGGGAACAAAGATCTCTTCTTCCACTCCTGCTACGGGACCGACACTGGCACCCAGTGGCTGCTCGTAACAGGTTTAAAACTCTAACTCTTGTTTATAAGTCTACTAACTGCCTTACACCAACTTACCTGACTACTCTTATCAAAGACCGAGTCTCTTCTCGTCCCCTCAGACCATCAAGCACTGCTTGGGGGGGGAAAAAGAGGAAGACCTGCATCAAGACTCTTCTCAGTTCTGGCCCCTCACTGGTGGAACGAACTCCCCCTGATGGTCAGAACTGCTGAGTCCCTCGCTGTCTTCAAACATCGATTAAAGACCCACCTGTTCACAGAATTTCTGAGGGACTAACCCTCAACCATCTACTCTCCTACCCTTACTCCTTCTTTCCTTAAAAACCTCTACTCTTTCCTGTCCAAAAAAAAAAGTGTGTAGTGTATATACTTGTCACAAGGGCTCTTAGTTTGTTACTTAGGTGGTACTAGCTAATCAGCAGTTACTGATCTGTGCTGGTTACCAAGATGAAGATCTAATGTGGAAATAAAGCACTGTTGTAAGTCGCTCTGGATAAGAGCGTCTGCTAAATGTCATAAATGTAAAGATCACTTCAGATCAGCCCACTCTGTCTATCTTCACTTTAATCCACTTAATTTAGCAGAAACGTCGTTGGCATAATGTCCTAAAAATACCTGACTCTGCACTTAATAGCAGGTGGTGTTGAGAGAGAGAAAGCAAGTGTGTAGCAACGTGTTAAACTGAGTAAACAAGCTGAATCTTCCAGCATTTTACTTCCTTTAACCTCAAGTGTGTTGATAAGATGTTTCTTTGGGCAGAGCACACTGTGGGCACAATTATTAGGCAAGAGAATATTTTGAGCAGATCTTCATTTTTTGCAGATATTCCAACTCCAAGCTGTAGAAACCTGAATGCTGATTGGAAGCAGATCAGGTGATGTGTTTGTATAATGGAGGCGTGGCCTAGAGGAGATCAACACCTTATATCAGGTGTGCAGAATTATTAGGAGCTTCTTTTCCTCTTCAGGCAAAATGGACCAAAAAACAGAACCGACTCTGAAAAGAAGTCTTTCAGAGGGACGCAGCACTCTTGAAGATGTTAAGATATTGGGATGTGATCACAGAACCATCACACGGTTTGTTGTAAACAGTCAACAGGGTCACAAGGAACGTGTTGAGGAAAAAAAGATGCAAATGAACTGCCAAAGATTTGAGAAGAATAAAAGCTACCAGGAACCCATGATCCTCCAGTGCGGTCATATTCCAGAACTGAACCTACCTGGAGAGTCAAGAAGTACAAGGTGTTCAGAGCTCAGAGATGTGGAGAAGATAAGGAAGACTGAACCCACCACTGAACAAGACTCATCAGCTGAAACATCAAGACTGGACCAAGAAACATCTCAAGACAGATTTTTCAGGTGTGATGGAGATGAGAAGAGAGTGACTCTTGATGGAGCAGGTGGATGGTACAGAGCTCCACTTCCACTCAGACACCAGCAAGGTGGAGGTGGGGAACTCCAACAGATCAAGAAACTGACAGTCTCCATGAATGGAAGGATTGTTGAAAAGAAGAGTGACTGTATTGGAAAAAATAAATCATTTTTGCATTTTGTTTATTATTCTCACTTTAACAGATGAAAAACAAGTGAGATTCATTTAGTTGTGTAATAATTCTGCACTAATATTCAGGTTTCAGGGCTTGAGCATTCTGGACTGACTGATAGTATTTTGGGGATTAAAATTAATCTGGAACAAATCCAGTGCTCACTTGCCTAATAACTTCACACACAGCGTAATCTGGACCGAATTGTACTGCGCTACAGCGGGATCTGGATTATGGTCATATTTGATTATCAGATTTGTTGGTGAACAAAAACACTAAAGCTTACCTCTAAAGATGGCTTTGCTTGATTCAGCATGATCCTAAATTATATCCATGATCATGAACACCGAGTCTTTGGTCACTTTCAGTCTGAACTGATGGACTAGAGCTCAAAATCCAGAACTTTGCAAGACTGGAGGGTTTTGTGATTGTGTATGAACACAGTTTCAAAATGAATTGAAGTGAAAGTGACTATTTGCCTTGGTGAAACACAGCGAACCACAAGATGCATCTTCTGCTTCTTACCCAAACGCAGTGGGCAGCCATAAATACGTTTTATTTTAATTTCCACTAATCCAGTGTTTAGGGACGATGCCGCAGGACTGGAAGGTTGTAGGTTTGAATCCCAGACCAGTAGGTTGTCCTGAGGTACCGTTCCCATCACTGCTCTGCAGGGGCCAGCCGTATGGCTACTTGCTGCGAAATTACACCTGTGCATTTTTTTTTTTTGTTTTTGTTTTGTTTGTTTTTAAGGTTGCTAAAAGAAATGAGGTTTTTGAGGAATTCAAGTGACCAAGTCATGATCGAGTCACTTTCAGAGAAGTTATTCTGTCCTCTGTGGCCTTCCATATGCTCTCTGATGCTGCTTGTTCTTTGACAAAGATCTCAACCAATATATTGATGTCTAGTACCAAGAGGCTCTAATGGAGAACCCATGGACTTTACTGGAATCTGCACAAACTTCATGCACGAACCAAGAAAACTAAATTCTCAGCAGCTCTGTTCTGTGCCGCAGAGCACTGAAGACACATACGGGTGTTTTGTATTTGGAGGGATAAGATGGCAGACTGTCTCCTGTGAGGTATTGGCCTGGCAGGCATTTGCATGCCTCTCCTTTGTGCAGTCAAGTGGTCAGCAGTACTGCATGGTCAGTAGTTTATAACGGCTGGCCTTTGCAAATATCTGGAAGAAATGTGGGCAGCTTTCACCGGCTCAGACGGGTGTGCAGTCAGGCGAAATGGGAGCCACCTGTCACTTTACTGGCAAGCACATGAAAGTAGAAATATAGATATGTTTTTTTTTTTTGTTTTGCTTTTTTAAAGATCACATTGTGTTTTTTCAGGCTTTTGTGCAATTTGGAGTTTTGGTTCTTGGTGCTTCTGTCTTTTTGCACCTTCCTGGAAAAGAGTTAAGTTGACTGGCAAAAAAAATTGGATTACCATCATACCAACACAAGACTGGAGTGCCAAGTCATCAAGTGCATAATCATAATCTGTGAAATGGCAATTTTATGGAAGAAGAAAAAAGAAAATAATGTATGTCAGGAAGCATTTGCTAGCCTTAAGTCTGTTGCTGGTATATGGAGGACGTGGTAACTGGGGGAACTGGACATGGGAAGAAGAGTGTATGAGTGTGTGTGTGTGTGTGTGTGTGTGTTGGGGGGGTCAGTTAGGACAAACACTCTCTGTGGCCTTTCACCTAAGAGCAAACACATCTATGCTTCTTTCCAGGCAGGAGTGTCCCAGGATCAGCAGGTCTTGGGTTCTAATCCCAGACCAGTAGGTTGCTCTAAGGTACCTTTGAGCAAGGTACCTTCCCCATCACTGCTCCCCGGGCTCTTTAAATAGCTGGCCCCCGCTGCATGGTGTGTGTGGGTGGAAAAGCAGAAGTTGAACAATGACAAAATAGTCACTTTCACTTTTTTCCACTCATTTTAAGATTTTTGGTGGTTCTAAGAGCTTTGGATGCTTTTACATGGTTGGAGGTTGGTCTTCATTTGTGTCCACGCCCTTTCATTTAACAAGCTATGAGGCTTTGCTGATGGATTTTATTAGACTCTCAACGACATACTGCCCTGCTAATCTTAGCTGGTGGTTAAGGGCCATGAGCACCCACTCTTCCATTGAGCTCTCTTCTTAGCTACCATGCTGACAGATGGCACTGCCCAGGGTGCTGGTCTCCTGCCATTCCGGGGTCTTTCGAAGGTCTGCTGTGCTGCCTGGAAAGCTGAAGGATTGCAGCAGGGGTTGAAGCTTAGAGAAATCTACACTTAATGCTGTAAACATGAGAAAAAAACACTCAGATCAGATGTTATGCCTAAAACTGATCAGGTTTGCAGTGAAATGCACTTAAATGATTAGCATGTTCAGATTTCACAACCCCATGAAAAGCCAGGTGTAAACCACACGGGCTGCACTTTGATCTGCATTGCTCGGACCAAATTTCTAGGTGGTCGCTGATGGAATCAACCATAAAAGGAAAGCTTTTTTTTTTTGTATTTCTGCATACTGAATCATTTATTGGCAAGTGAGCCAGGAGTCAAGACTAGAATATTATAAGCTGTGTGTGCAAGTGCGAGAAGATGAACATTCGAAGCTGGAGTTGTCCTGAAACCCAGTGCCTTTTTTAAAACCCTTTCCCAATGAAAGAGAAAGGGACCGTCATTATGAAACAACCCATATTGAAGCAATGCAACCTCTGCTTTTCAACACACACACACACACACACACACAGACATGCAGCAGTGGACAGCCCTATGTAGCACACAGGGAGCAGTGTTGGGGACAGTACCTTGCTCAAGGATACCTCAGGGCAGCCTACGGGTCTTGGATTCAAACCCCTGACCTTCTGGTCCTGGGACCTAGTTCCAAAACACTAGACCACCGCTGCTCCAGTGAAAGCATCAAAAAAGGTAGTTACAGTAGAGGAGCTTTGTTTACATCATATATAGATACATAAAGTGAAAGTGTGTGTCTCTGTGGCAACAAACTCAAAATGATAAAGCATCTAAAGTTGCAACTTTCTAACATAGAAAGAAAGCAGAGGGCACAAACGAACAGACCTGATGCAACACAAATATAGAAGCATCAGAACAAACACCATCAGAACAGTGGACTCTTACTAGAGGAGGCAACACTTAAAGGACGAGTGTCCGACTGTAACACTGATACATAGACTGTCTCATGGGCCTCATCACTTCTAGGATCCCCGTTTCCCAGAAATACTAAAAATGAGGCTGTTTTAGTAAAAGCTCTATGTACAATCGTATGAAAGGCTTGAAGAGGGGGGGGCACCCATGACTGGATTTGAGGATTTGGCCGTGGGCGAAATTGGCAAATGTTACATCTTGTCATTTGAGAGAGATTAGAAAATAATTTACTGCTGTAATCATGTGGAATCCTTTTATCTGGAGGATTTACAGAAAAGAAAAAAGAGATGCTCATGGGTCCTGTGCTACAAATGTGTTTTTTTTTTTTTTTTTTTTTTTTCTCAAACATGCAAGCAGGCACAACCAGGCTTCTGAAATCTGGGGAATGTTTTAATCAGTGGGCAAAAAAGGGGTTCTGGTTTTATGTATAATGCTCAAAAAAATTAAAGGGACACTTTGAAAATCAAGAAGATCACCAAGGTATTTAAACTGAAAAACTGATGCTGCAGTCCCGTCCAACATGCTGAAATGTCACTGTAGGAACTCAAAATGGTGCTCAGTAGCTCGTATGGCCCCCACGTGCTTGTATGCATGCCTGACGACGTCAGGGCTCCTTATGAGATGACTGAGATGCCAGTTGAGTGCCACGGTGCCAGGCAGTGACCACAGGGCCCACTAGAGGGCGTCGGGGCCCTCAGCCCACCCTCATGAAGTCTGTCTCCAATGGTTTGGTCAGAGACATTGATGCCAGTGGCCCTCTGGAGGTCACTTTGTAGGGCTCTGGCAGTACTCATGCTGTTCCTCCTGCACAAAGGAGCAGGTACCGGTCCTGCTGATGGTTTAAGGACGTCTGACGGCCCTGTCCAGCTCTCCTAGAGTAACTGCCTGTCTCCTGGAATCTCCTCCATGCTCTTGAGTGCTGGGAGCCTTCTGGGAATGGCACACATTGATGTGCCATCCTGGTGGAGTTGGACTGTCTGTGCAACCTCTGTAGGGTCCAGGTATCTCCTCATGCTCCCGGTAGTGACACTGACCCGAGTGAAACGCAAAACTATTGAAAAGCAGTCAAAAAAAAAATGGAGGGGAAAAAATGTCTGTGACCTCCACCTGCAGAACCATTCCTGTTTCTGGGGTCGTCTCAATGTTGCCCCTTTAGCGCACCTGTTGTTGATGAAATTAACGCCAAAACAGCCGACACTGATTAACAACCCCCTCTGATACTGAACTGACCAGATCAATATAATACTGACTTGATACTATACTCTCATTAATAAGCGTTTCTTTAATTGTTTTGAGCCGTGTATTTGGACCATGGTAACTGTTGTACTGTAAAACAACAGGGAGGGGCTGATTGATGAAGATGAACCTCTGTAGGTACTACTATTCCCACTTTTTTGAAACAGCATGTTAAATGAAAACGGGGAAACTGACAGCTAAAATCCTTGTAGCCTTGTATGCCTACAAGGCAGCGGAGGCCTGGCAGGCAGGCACTAGGTCCCAGAATTGGAAGGTCTTGAGTTTGAACCCTGGACCAGGAGGTTGCCCTGAGGTACCATCCTAACCACTGCTCCCTGGGTGCTGGATATAGCTGCCCACTGCTACACGTGGGTTTAGAGCAGGGCTTGCGGTTCATAATGACACCCTGTTTCCTGGCAGTTGTTTGTGGAGGGGATGTGGGACATTGGCAGTTTTCTGGGCATTTTCTCTGAGTAGGTGGCAAGGGGTTAGTAGATGTTGAGTGATCTGAAGCTGCTAGAAAGCAGCTTTTTACCAAAACAAGCACAACGTGAGGCAGCTGGCCGTCTGTTCTGCTGCCCGCTCTATTTTAAAAACGGGGATGTTTCTGGAAACGGGACGGCCGGTGATTGTATCTGACGCATATTTTCTGAGCTGCAGGTTTGCTGACACCATTTGAGTACCGCTCTAGATCTGCTTTTTGTGTTTCATCAATAAAATGAAGCATAAATGTGAACATGAAAGTAATCTGTCTAACATGGAACCATCAAAACAGCTTCTGGTGAGGGTTTTTTTTTTTCCCCCCGTTCATTTTTAAAAAGATCCCATTACTAAACTGACATTCTGTCTCACTTTTATACACTTTGTTTAATCCATTGTTGTCATGGAGCCTCTTCGTTTTATTTTTCTTCATTTTGTCCTTTTAATGTAAGCAAATGTCAAAAGACTTCCTACAGAGAATGTCACGAATGTCACAAAAATTGTTCTTTATTTTGGAACGGCTCTGTCAGTTCTCTTTCTGTGTTAAGCTTGTCCCTGTCATCTTTTGATGCTTTTAGCATCAAATTGATCCAAAAAAAAAGGAAATTGAATACAGCTGCTTTTATCATCTTCTTCTTCCTCCCACCACCACACGGATTGTTCAGAGATAAAAATTAAAATGACAAATGATTATCACATCACTCACAGGAGCTCTTAACTGGGCTCATCAGACTGTAATTCTACTGCATCAAGTGACGACTGAAAGGTGAAAAGCTGGTGTTTAACTTCTGAAGAACTGAGCCCCAGTGGAAAAGAAAAAAGAAAAAATATTGGCTTCTGAAAGCATTTGGGAAATAACAAATTATATTGAACGGGGATCTTTTTTCTTCTTTCGGCTGCTCCCGTTAGGGGTCAACAAAGTGGATCATCTGTTTCTTCCTGTCCTCTGCATCTTCCTGCTTCAAACCAACCCCCTGCATGTCCTCTCTCACTACATCCATAAACCTCCTCTTCATCCTTCATCTTCTCTTGCCTGGCAGCTCCATCTTCAACATCCTCCTCCTGATATACTCCTCGTCTCTTTGTCTTCAAACCGTCCAACGTGTGATGTCCCTGGGGTGGTGGTGGTCTAGTGGTAGGGTACTTGCCTACGGAACTATTGTTCAAGAGGTGCTATGTTTGAACTGGCACTACCACCACTGGGTCCCTGAGCAAGACCCTTAACCCTGAGTGTCTCCAGGGGGACTGCCCCTGTAATCAGGACATGGAAGTCACTCTGGATAAGGTCGTCTGCTAAATGTCCCTCTAATGCACTCTTTCCTAATCCTGTCCATCCTAGTCCCTCCCAACACAAATCTCAGCATCATTAGTTCTGACACTTTCAGCAGCACTACCTGCCTTTTCACAACCATCTCCATCCCACACAACATAGCTGATCCCACTACCATCTTGAAAATCTTCCTTTTAACCCTCTTGTACCCATCTTTCACAGATCACTCCTGTCACTCTTCTCCACCCATTCCAACCTGCCTGAACCTCTCCTTCACCTGTCTTCCACACTCAGCTTTACTCTGAACTGTTGATCCAATGTTTTCAAACTCCTCCACCTTCACCTCCTCTTCTCACTCCATCCTAACCGACATTAAACTAAAGTCTAACGTCAAATTTCCATTTTCCATCTTCTTCATGGATCCAGTCTAAGTTCATCAGAATGAAGGATGATCTTTCTAGCATGAAACGTCTAGAATTCTCTATAGTCTCTTCTACTCAGATTTTATACTGAGAGAATGATTGTGGTTCCTGGCAATGGTGTAGGGTTCTAGATGAAGGAATTTGAAAGATCTTTTAAGCAGAGGTTCAAAAGGGTTATAAACATGGTTCTTTACAAAGGCTCCTTGGGGTAGTGGTTCTCAACCCACTCGTTTAGACGCTCTAGTTGCTTTGCTTTAACTTGCTGCATAAAATGAGAGTAAAAATATGGGCGACAAACTGCTTTAGGGAACTCATTCCTCTCTGGTATGGCTATAAAGATCACTTTTGGCACCTTAATTTAAAAGTATAGTTTGTTTAACTCAATCTAATTTTGTTCCAGGGTGCTTTTCCTTGATTTTGTGCAGTTCCATTAAGCCGAGGGTTAATATTGTATTGATCAGTATGCTTGGGGTAAAGCATCTTCTGTGGAAACCTTTCAGAGTAAACAAGCTCCGGTTCCTATTGTGTTTTTAAAGGCAGGCACTAATGAAGAAACCCTCTTGCAGAAATATGACTTTCTGACCATGCAGTGAATGTCGAAGTTTGATCAAAGGCATGGGCTGAAGAAAGTATTTCTTTTCCTAATTGGTCCTATCTAAATGCTCTTCCACTCAGATCCCAGATCTGGATTTGCTCTGTATTTTATGCTCTTTTATCAGGCCTGCTTCAGTAAAATGGACAGAACTAGATCTATATTTAATGTGTTTAGGGACTAGGCCCCAGGATCTGAAGGTCGTGGGTTTGAATCCCAGACCAGTATGCTGCTCTACATGACCCTACTCCTTTATTCTGATCCAAGCCCTTTTTTAAAACCAGCTTCCGAGCTACACACCAACGACTGTGAGCTGTTGTTTAAATAAGCCTTATGAGACACTCCAACCAGCAGTGGTCTAGAATTTAGGCACTAGATTTCAGGATCTGAAGGTCATGGGTTCAAATCCCAGACGAGTAGGTTGCCCCGAGGTACCCTTGAGCAAGGTACCCTCCCCGTCACTGCTGCTGTAAAGTTAGGCTGTAAAACCATCTGTACATGCTTAGCCATACTCTAGCAAGATCAGTTGTCAGTTTCGTTTTGCTAGATATTTTTGTTGGACCACTCGCAACTCCTCACACTAACACCACTTTTACTGGCAAAACACATCACTATGGCGCTAACCTGCCAATCTGCCTACTGTGCTGGAAATGGTCCACGGTCCAGGTTTTATTCACTGGGGATGTCCATGACTGTGTGTTTCTTGATGTCGAAGCTTGGCTAAATGGGCATGATTAGGTCAGGATACTTCTGACAATTTGGAGGATGCAGAGGACAGGAAGAGTTGGAGACTGATGATCCAGAAGAGAAAAAGCAATCAAGACTTCAGTTTAATCAGGAGATGAGTGATGAAGATGGACGGGATTAAAAATGTTCGAGGGACAGTTCAGGTTGGTCAGAGAGGCGAGACCGCGTTGGTTTGGACATGCCCAGAGGAGAGACGAGGCGTATATCATGAGGAGGATGTTGAAGATGGAGCTGCCAGGCAAGAGGGGGTCGGCTGCAGGAAGATGCAGAGGATGGGAAGAAATGGAGAAGGATGACCAGCAGCTGAAAGAAGATTTTCCAAGGATCATTGGAATAAATTTGCCATTACTGTTAAGTGTGATTCACTAACGGGCAGGTAGATTTTATCTGGGCAATAAAAAGAAAGTGCAAGGCAAGTGTTTCTAATGAAGTGTACAGTGAATAGATGTACCGGTGCCCCAAACTTCCACTGTTCTACAGGACGAATAGCAGTAATTACACAGTTTCAAATTCCGGCTGTCGCCTGATCCTCAGAAACGTCCTCGCACTCGGAGTGCACTGCTGTGAGAGGAGATTTAGAGAATACTGAAATGTGTGAGCACTTTTACAGCTGCTATTACGGAGTCGGCTGCGTCTCATTAACGTTGACTGTAGAGTGTATCGCATCTCATGCATCAAACTGGCACTGAATCTGGCTCAGTCTCTGCAGAAAGAAATCTGCTGTCAGGGTTTTTTTCTTTTTTTTTTAAGGCTCCTTGTAAAGAGGGCAAAAGCAGACATTTAATGATGCATTGCAAATGGAAGTCGTTCAAAGCTCATTCTGTGCCCTGTCCCCCAGAAGACCACGGTTATGCCTTCGTTATCAGTTGCCAAACAACACAGTCGCTTCTCAAATACATCGGCCCATTTTGAGGTCAGCTGTTTGGAAAAGCATGCCCACGTTTAGCCCGAAAGAAATTTAACCACCAAATGATCCACGGCATGAAATTAATAAACAGCAGGAATAGGTGATGAATGGGGGGAAAAAAGTCAACTGGAGTCAAAGATTTTAGACATGGAGTAATTTTACATCCATCGAGCATCGGTTGTTCGCTTTCTCTGCCGTTTTAGAAGAATAAGGATTAGTGCGATTTTCCACAGATTTGGCCATGACGTCCCTCTACGTTGCACCTCACCAGCTCGTGTACAATCAATTAATGAGCTCAAAATGGTGTGTTCAAGCAGGACGATCACCAAAATGCAGTTTACACCCAAGCTCTCTACCACACAAATCCATGTGAAAGAACTCCTACAGGAACGCTGCAGACCAGATATAGTTTGGGTGATGGACCATTCTCAGTCCAATGACCTGGCAGTGACACAGTGGCCACTGATAAAGGCGTTGCTAAATTTGTTGAGATTTGTTGAATGGCGTGAGATTTTGAAGTGAAAGTGACTTGGCACACAGTGAACTAGAACGGAATCCATCCTCTGCTTTTTACTCACACACACTGTCCAGCAGAGGGCAGCCATATCCAGAGCCTGGGGAACAGTGATGGGGATGGTACCTTACTCAAGGGTACCTCGGGGCAACCTACTGGTCCGGGATTCGAACCCATGACCTTCAGATCCTGAAACCTAGTGCCCAAATTCCAGACCGCGGAGTGTCTCATAAGGCTTTTTCTTTAAACACCAGCTCACAGTCGTTGGTGTGGAGCTTGGAAGGAAAAAAGGATCAGAATAAAGGAGTAGGGTTATGTAGAGCAGCGTACCTTTGAACAAGGTACCGTCCCCATCACTGCTTCCCGGACGCTTTCAATAGCTGCTCCCTGCTGCACGTGTCTGGGTTAAATGCAGAGGCTACACTTCGTTGTGGTTCACTGTGCATTGTGTTATGACAAGTTGTCCCTTTCAAATTTTTTTTCTTTAAAAAGCAACAGCATTTTCAATAAATGGCCATTTATTCCATTTTATTTAAGTGAAAGTGACTATTGTCAGTGTGAGTACACAGCACACGGTGAACCACAATGAAATTATACATTTGCATTTCACCCACGCACATCGTGCAGCAGGAGACGGCTATTGAAAGCAGTGACGGGGACGGTACCTTGCCCAGGGGTACCTCAGGGTAGCTTAATGGTCTGGGATTCAAACCTGGGGCCGACTCAGAACTAGGCCACCGCTGCCCCATAAGTGAATGGGTGAGGATGCTACTAAGGAGACTGCGTTAGACTGCATACGTTTGTTTATTTCATTATGACAGTACATAAAGGGCTGTTTTTTTTTTTCATCATCCATCAGATCACCAAGTGATGGCACATCAAACAAGGCTTTGGCACGAGAAGCCGTACATGTCTGATGGAGTTTTGTGCAGTTTTGGCAGCAGACGCTGAGAATATGAAACTGAAACAGGAGAAAACCGCATCAGCAGCTGAGCGGAGGAGCTTGATGTATGTTCTGCTTGAGGGATGGAGAGAAAGCAGAGCTCCGGATTTCTACAGCAGCTCCTCTCCAACACCACTGTTTACATGGGCCCGAAAAGGTGGAGCTGCAGGAGAAACCCAGTGGATTATAGTCTGCTCACATGAGGGATTTCATCTGGCATGAAAAAAGAGAACAGTTGCTTGTTTATTGAAGGCCGTTCCCTGCGTTGGGGTTTCCAGGCTCTTATTAAAGCATCGAGAGCTGCATCAACAGATGGGCCGACGTCCCGGACTGTACACACTAATGTATAATAAACGCTCATTGGTGGTCCCCGTCCAAGAGTGTATCTGATCGTCCACTAAGGGCTGCAGTGTTCCCATAACCCTCGATAAGTAGCCGAATAACTCGAAGGTAGATTTAGTTGAAACAAGCTGACTGACCAGGGTGAGACCCTGTTTGATGAGATTTGTGCCGTATCGCTGTCAGGGTCAAGACTTTCGGATCCCTTTATGATCGTCATAGAAACGAGGCTTAAAATGCAGGAATTTAGAAGAACGGGTTCTTCACCGACGCCACCGTTTTCAGTCCAGGAGATGATTTGCCTTGAAACTGAATCTTTTTTTATTATTCAATGGCAGAGATGTAAACTCAGCTATGGTTGTCATGGAAATCTGCATGAGACGATGTTTGATCAGGGCTTGGCTCCCCACGGCCTCTTCCATGAGCCCAAATGATACTGTACGAGCTTCAAAGAGCTGCCAGGCGCTTCCAGGAAGGGAGGATGGTGACATTAGTATTCTGTATCTCGCCTCCCTGCTGCATGTAAAATGACTTCAAACGCCGCTCCCTACCTGAGGGAGCGACACGTCGGTAAATAACTCAGACATTAGAGCCGATTAATAAAATATTCTCGAGCCCAGCCCCCGCGCTCTTTACTTTCAGGAGGGTTTCTGGATGTGCATCAGAGGCACTGAGTCTTCATCACCTCCTCGATATCGCAGACGTTGGAAACACCCCAGCCGTTCATCGTGGCCTGTTTGGCTGCCAGTGTTTAGTGTTGTACAACGGACCCGGGACCCGAAACTAAACGCCGCTTTTTTTTTCCTCCCCCCATCCATTGTTTTCCTCCAGCTAATGTGGTGTTATGCTAATCAATTAGGCTTTTTTCTTTTTCATGAGCACAGAAGAGAAAATGTTTCACCACCAAACAGATTAGGTTAATGGTTGTTGCAGCGTACCTAGTTTGCAGCTCTTTAAACAAAAAAACAACAAAAAAAAATTGTTGTAAAGCACAAAGTCTATTTTATAAAACCTTGGTCAGCTTATATTGGAGAAAATGGAAAATGAACTATAAAGTGTGCCCTTTTTCTGCACAGGCCAGATTCTATTCACCCAGTTAAATTCAGCAAATAGACCATCATTGTGCTTTAAACTGTGCAGGAGTTTAGTGTATGTCGCTTCTTCACTGCATTTCCAGTTTGTAAAAGCTCCACAGCTGTGAAGGCTGCTGTAATGAAACCATCCAGAATATTGAGTTAGTCTAGATTAAAGCCGTGGTCATTTCTAAGCCTTTCCAACTCATCTTAGTGATGGTCTCTGAAGTTTCCATCAGGTATCTGCTTAGTTGCAGGAGTTTGAGTGGATTGTGCCGGGGCTGGACGGCACTGATGCTCCATACATGCTCACAGAGCCATGTCAGGTTCATCCACCTCCATGTCTTCCTGTCCTCTGCATCTTCCTCCTTCAAATGGACCACCTGCAGGTCCTCTCTCTCCACATCCATCAACCTCCTCTTTGGTCCTCCTCCTCCTCCTCCTCCTCTTTCTTGGCAGCTCCATCTTCAACATCCTTCTCCTGATTTATTCCTCGTCTCTTCTCTGGCCACGTCCACACCGACGCGGTCTCACTTCTCGAATCTGGCATTTGCTGCAGCTAATTTTTTTGCAGCGGGTTTTTGTCTTTTAAAGCAATTGTTCGTAATGCACAGTGATGTGCAAAAGTGATGACACCTTATCGTTAGGAACTTTGCAGTCTGTCGAATTCTCCTATACCGAAGATTAGACAATATGACAGTCGTAAAATGGTACTTTTGCTCCAACAAGGTGATCACTTAGCAAAATATAAAGAAAAAAGCCTTTTGCACAGCACTGCTTCTCCTTAATGTGATGTTTCTCTCTTTTTGTGAGAGGAGATGACATGTTGGCCCAAAACTCAGTTGCTCAATATACTGGTTGATCCATTAAAATGGCTGCCCTGTTTGCCTGAAGGTTATTGGTTCCATGGTGATCTTATTTTTGTAGTTTTGTTACTGTTATCCATGAAAAATGTTCATAAATTTCAAAATTTAAAAGTGAAAATGAGCTTAAACCTCCTTTTAAGTAATGTAGCTCTTTCAGAATCCCATTCTGTGACATTAAGGCATTTCGAGATGATAAATTTGGACTTTTTAAACTGTTTCAAAGTCCATTTCAAGCACAGAACTTCAAAAAAATTGAGATTTTCTTCCTCCTTCTACCATCACTAGTAACTGGGCTCACGCAAAAGATCTGTTTTAATCAAAACCGCTTTGTCCAACCCTGGTTTGCTGGTCTCAAACTAATGCCGATGTTGGTTCTAGCACATCTGGCACTCTAGCACCCTTGTTTTTGAAAAAGAGGGCAGCTTTAAAATGAACACATTGTGTGTCCGTAATGAAATCTGTGCTCATTTTTGCGATCGTGCCTCGGCTTAATGTTGACGCTGTCAGCGATTGTTCATTAGGCAGGCAAAAAAAAACAGTAATACAACCAATACAGCTCCGTAAATCCTGTCGGCCGACTCAGCAGATTGGAAAGATGGAGAAACCGAAAGGTTACGGATCGCGGTGGACCCTTTCAATCCCTTTCATAACTTCCTTCAATGACTTTCCTCGGTACATTGTTTTAACCCTTTAAACCTCATCATCCCCCATCTGGGATCGGACTAAAGTTGCGAATTTCGAGAAAGATGGTTGCATAGTGTCCCATCATTGGAGATCATTTTCAGTATCCCTTTATCTCTTCTTGGGGCAGCGGTGGCCTATTGATTAGGGACTAGGTTCCAGGATCGGATGATCTCGGAACTGTAGGTTTCCCAGAGGTACCCTTGAGCAAGGTACTGTCCCCATCACTGCTACCCAGGTGCTGCACTGTGTGTGCGTATGGGTCAGAAACGGAGGATGCATTTAATTGTGCCGTGTTTTACAATGACAGTCACTTTCACTTTAGAGATGGCTGTTTTCAACTTTATGGAAAAAGTCTTTTTTTCCCCCAAGTGTCTGTCCAATCCAGAAATATAAAGCAACCAAACATCAGACGTGTCTGAGCTGGTCCACTATATTTGTAGTGAAGACAACACTGGGTGAGCTTTTTTACTTACTAAACCGAGCTCTTACTTTAAAACGTCGAGACATCCAAGCATAGCAGATGTAACCGGTGATTGCGCTGTGGTGAAGATGAGTCACACTCCGCACGCCCTCATCTGATTGGCTTTATTCCCCAGAAAGCCTGGCCAACACAGAATATCATGAATTTCCAGAGCTTATCCAAAAATATGAATAATTATGACTTTTTCTTTTAAAAAATGATGACTACATTTGCATTTATGGCATTTTAGCAGATGCTCTTGACTTACAATTCCTGCTTACAGGAACCGTCTCCCCTGGAGACTCAACATTGGGTTGAGGGTTTTGCTCAGGAACCCAATGAGGGTGGTGCTGGAGGTAGGATTCGAACCTGCAACCTCTTGGTCTGTAGTAACCTACCACCTAGCCCATCACCACCCTTAAGCAACCGTCTCCACTGAAAGGCCTCATGCAGTCACGGCAGGCGGGAGACTCTAATCTGACTCTAAACTACATTTCATGGCAAAAGTTCGCACCGCAGTCCTCAGGGAAGCCCGGGCAGGGCATATGTTTGTTCTATTCCAGATTTCCAACAAACCTGAGCCTGGTAATCCAGCCTGGCATCCCCAAAAGACTGTCTGTGTGCAAGTTTGTTTGCTTGATTTTGGTTCTGATTCTGATGAAGGCTTTACACCTGCACTGAGAACAGCACCAGCTGTCAACAGCAGTTTTTTGGCCCTTTTTTAAATCCTGCATGTGGCTGCAGGGAGTGGATCTAAATATTTTCTCATTACAGATTAGGAATAATCTGGTTCGGTATACAAAAGCAAAGTAATCAAATCCCGCCTCCTCTGGGACAACACGGCGCCTGCTGAACATCAGTGGATAAACACAGCGTGCAGTCAGCCAAGATTAAAACGATGATAACCTGATCAACCAGCAGTGGGTCCTCTCACAAATTTCCATAAGAAAATTAAACCTTCACCACAGTTCTGTGCAGATGGCTGCCGGTGGCAGAGCTGTAATGAAGGAGTCGTTTACGAGGTTGTAAATGAGCTTTAGACAAAGGCTGACAACATCTGCACGGAAAACACTTGCAGGCAATGAAAAGGAGTTGCAATTAATTACTATCTACGTTTGTGAGCTTAAGAGATTTGTGTCATCAGGGGTATCTGGTGGTTAGCTGTTCAGTCTTTAAGCCAGTTTAGCTTTATCTCTGATCCCAGTTTACTTGGAGATGGAGGTGCCAGTTTATTAGGTTGGTATAACCTGCACCTAGAGAAACACCATAGTTATCAGAAACGCCATAGTTTGCGAACTTTGTAGATTTACAATCGACTGTATCCCATTTAGTAGACCCCTCCCCCACCCCTGTATGGCTTTATTTAAATTTCAGTGCAGGACACTGATGAGCAAGCCAAGCTAACCCCCCCCTAAGTACCTGATGAAGAACCACTGAGAGGAACCAAGACTCAAAGGGAACAAATGCCCCACCTGGTTGACACTGAATAGTAAAACTTATACAGCAATACAATAAAAGGGCAAGGTACCGTCCCAATCACTGCTCCCTGGTGGATGGATTATGGCTGTTCACTGCTGCATGGTGTGTATGGGTTAAATGCAGGGGATGCATTTTGTTGTGGTTCACGGTGTGCTGTGTTTTCACAATGGCAAGTAGTCACTTTCACTTGAATCAGTTTATTTAGTAACATGTCTATGCAGCAGCAGCAACACCAGATCTGACCTAAATTTTCAACCAATAACATTTCTGGATCATAAAATGTGGGTCTTTTAGATACTGGCACTGTTGCTTTGGGGCTCTTGGTACGAAGACGTCTGAAGACACCAAAAAATGAGCGATTTTCTAGAGTCCTATAGTTTAGGAGAAGATCTCAGCCATGAGAGCACATAGTGTTTATTCCAGCTCTTGCAGTGGACGATCCAGGTTTAACCTCCGAAAACTGTTCATAATGCTGAAAATGTGAAATATAACAACGCCTTTTAAGGTCGGGCTGTTTTACACATTTCCCAGTGCAGACGTCCATGTAAAAAAAAAAAAAACCTTGTATCTCACTCAAAAGAACAAGGTATCAAAATTAGATATGCCTTCACTCCAAAAAACTAGAAAGTGCTCAAAAATACCAAGAGTACAATGTTTAATTCACCCATTTTAGAGGACTTGTCCATTCTTATCATCTTTGACTTTCTTCTTTTCCTTCTCCAGAGTCTCTTTCCATCTTCCTCACCTCTTCCACTTTCATCCATCTTTGTGCATCTGCAACATTTACCTTTGCACATTAATGTTGTACTTTCAAATCAATAAAAAACTAAGTTCTAAAGAAAAATAAATGATTGATTACTTTTCTGAAAGTAAAAAGTTTCTGCCTTACCTCACTGCAAACCCACAAAGTTTCATCTTGATTTATTTATCCAGCTGCAGGTGGTGTAGCTTCACAACAAAACACTTTTAGCAGAGGCATCAAACGCTTTGTGGTCATGCTTTCAGCTCCTCCATACTGCAGAAAAAGTAACAAGCGTTCACCGATCTCCCCAGAAGTTCGACTCGAGTTTCTACGAACTTCTTTTGAAAGTTTGGAGAAAGACTGGTGGACGGATCCTGTAATGTGAGACCCACTTGACTGATCAGACATGTGAGTAAACCTCACCCACTTGAAGATCCCTCATTACTGCATGGTGTGTAGTGTGGACCGTACAGAGATCTGAGCACTTTAAAAGTCCCCTAATGTGTCCAAAGCTTAAGTGCTTTCTGAATGAATTATCCTCTCGCTGCATCGCTCACATTTCCTCTCTCGTTTATCAGTTTGCACCATCAGGGAACGTAACTTCATCATTACGAAACAAACCACAGCGCGCCACAACCGAATGCTTCCTCTTCATTAAACCCATTCACCAACTGGAGTTCTGGGCAGCCGTATTTCCAGTGCCCAAGGAGCAGGAACGGGAACCTCAGAGTAACTTATGGGAGGCGGGTCAAACCCAGGCTCCTTGAATCATGGGGTCAAGTGCCCAAGTCAAAAAATGAGAATGAAAATTTCATTGAGCACCACTGTTAGACACCGGGAGAGTCCCTGGATATGGCTGTCTCCCACTGGACGGTGTGTGTGGGTTTAAAAACGCACTGTGTGCCGTTTCACGATGGCAGTCACTTTCACTTTCACTTTTTCATTTTAATTTGTGACTATTCTTGTCGTTGTGAAACACAGCACAGCGAAATTCAGCCTCTGCTTGTAAACCATACATGCACGGTGCAGCTATTGAAAGCACCCGGGGAGCAGTGACAGGGATGGTACCTTGCTCAAGGGTACCTCAGGGCAACCTACTAGTCTGGAATTCAAACCCATGACCCTCTGACCCTGGGGCTGACTCCCTAACCACTAGGCCATCGCCACCCCAGTTATGTTACTGGTGCTGAGCGAATGAGGCGTCTGAAGCTTTTAAAACACATTAACTCACATTTGAGCTTAGGTAGCACTTTAGACTACAGTTCAGTCTTAAAGCCCTGGTTTAGAGCTAAACTGGTCTCACTTGCTTTAGATATAGGTTGAAAGATCTTCAGCCTTGCTCTTAATGACCCAAACAATGGGAGAACTTTGCAGTCTACCAATAAAAAAAATCCTAATTTCAATGACGCTTCAATGTTTCCGTTTATAATTTTTTAAAGATAACAATAAAAAGAAAATTGAATCCAATTAATAATAATTAGAAAGCTTTTTTGTTTTTAGGTTTCCAAACATGATCAGGTCTCTTTGAAGGCCAAGAGGGTCCTGATGGTTTCCAGATGTAAAACAGCTGCCAGAGCATAACCTGGGGAATGTTTCACGAATGAAAGGAAACGGCTATCAGCCACTGATTGCTTAGTCATGCTGATCATCTTCTTCACTTCAGTGTTTCTCAGCTCATATTATCTAATTGTTTCGTTAGAATAATCACAGTGCATTTAGACGTTGCCCACGGCATACAGCTAACTTAAAGGTAGACTTTTAAAATGGGAACCTGGCACGCAGATCCTCCAAGGATTTTTACATTGTTTCCTTTCTTTAACTTACTATGATTTCAATCCTCCTTTTATTCTTCTTTATCACATATTTGAGCTTGAATCCTTTTCATTTTGGTTATTTTATTACCTCCTTTTTTATTGGTTACATTTAAGTTTGTCTAGCAATGAGAATAAAGGTGGGATTTTTACAGATCGGACCAGTTTGCCGAGAACATCCCTCAAATAAGTGAAAGTGACTGTCATTGTGAAACATGTCACCGCTCACAGTGAACCACAAGGAAATGCAGCCTCTACTTTGTACCCACACACACCATCCAGCAGAAGGCAGCCATATCCAGCGCCTGGGGAACAGTGATGGGGATGATACCTTGCGCAAGGGTACCTCAAGGCAAGCTACTGATATGGGATTCAAACCCACAACTACAGCCTAACCACTGGACCACCGCTGCAAATTCTCAGTCAGGTTCAGATTTGGAGACCTCTGCGCAAACTTTTCAAAAATGGATTGAGGAACAGGGTGTGGTGCATTATCCCCACTCACTCACTTTCTTAGCTGCTTGTCCTGATAAGGATTTTGGGTGCTGCTGGAATCCCAGCTCTCACATGGTGAAAGGTAAGGAAACACCCTGGGCAGGTCACTGGTCCATCGCAGGGTAGACACTAACACTCACACCTAGGGGGGCAATTTAACATCTGCTGTGCAGGTCTTCAGAGGATGGAAGTAAACCAGAGCTCCCAGAGGAAACAGACACGGGAGCACAAACTCGGAACCGGGACCGTCCTGTCTGTGACTCAAACCCAGGACCTTCTCCACATGAAGGAACAGCACCACTCACTGTGCCACTGTATTGCCCCGTCCATTATCCTGAAAATGGCCAAAGCCAGTAGAAATGACTTCCCAGGGTCTCCCAACAAATGATTGGCCAAAACACCTGACTCAGGTGCATCTTTTCATCCCCAGCTAAAACACAAATGACCCAGACGTCCACGTGCACACTTTAACGAGAATCGATGTCCTCGCTTCACCTAAAAGTGGTATAATATTGTGGCTGATTGATGCGCATAATGCATGTTGTACTAAATGACCGGCGTCCAAAGCGTGAGTTTAACAGAAAGGTTTTCGCAGATTTGCCTGAAGCGGCCGATGAGATGTTCTCATTTCTGACCACCAGCGTCTGAGTGGGGATGCAGGATCCACTCTGCAGATTGGTTTACAGTGGATGCCTCTACTTAAAGGCCAGTGCCTCGTGTGTACTTTGGCCTTGATGAGATGCCCGCGGTCGTATTTAATCCACCGAGTGCAGGGGCCGCGTATGGATTCCTTCCTCTGCGTTCGTCATATCATAAATCAGCATCACAGCCATATGGCCCCAGCTCTGGAGGACTATTTGTATAGATGTTCCTTTGACAGAGTCTGCTTGTGAACATCCGTTATGTTTTATAGAGATAACACAGCCCAGGCTGCCAAGGCTTTGAGTGTGTATGACCCTCGTATCCTTCACTGCACGTGTCATAAATCAATTAGATTGAGATTCCATTAAAACACACACACACACACACACACACACACCTACATACACACCAAAGATTATCTCTGAAGAGCCTTGGTGGTCTCTAATTGGCAGCATATTGCCATTTCTGCCTCACCGATCAGCTAATGAAAGGTGGAAGTGGTGTTATGAATGAATGCACAGCCTGTGGCACCTCATGCCCTTGTCCTCCATGGAGAAACAAGTTCACTCCTCTGCTAAACGTATGGGGGGAACTTTGCTTGAAGGACGAAAAAAAAACAGCGTATATGGAATGGGTTCAGTCAGTGAGTCAAGGATACAACATGCAAGCAGGACACCGACCTCAAGGCCAGAAATGTCTTTTATCTTATTGATTTATTGTTTGCAATAAACGCAAGGGCGCACTTTAACTTTTTTTTTTTTTTCCCCCTTGGGTCCCACATCTCTTCTAATATATTTTTAATAATATTTTTTTTGTTTAAGTTCTTTGAAAAAGGCTGCGGGAACGTTCCATTCTCAAACTTTGTTTAAAAAAAAGCAAACAAAAAAAAAAAAGACTTTTTTTCAAGCAATTGTGTTGTGCATGAAAAGGAACTTTTATTTTGCATTTTTGCCAAAGTGTCGCTTTTAGACATTGAAGCAAATCTCGGATCTGACAGGCCCTTCGCCAGGTCACTGCCATCCTCAAACGGGACACCAAGTAATGAGAATCCCCAAATCTGGGTTTCCAAACCTGCCATCTAACGTGCAAAATAAAGTCCATCTCTGTTCTTTAATCCCATTATAACCTGCTTCTATCATTTCGGGCAGCAGTGATCAGATGAATGTGTGGTTTATTCCGTTTAAGACCAGTCTGCGATTGGTTGAACCCAGAACTCTAAAACCCAAGATCAGAATAATAACCCAGCACTCGGTGAGTGTCAGGACTGTATGGTATGTAATTGTTATTGAGCTTGTTCTGTGGTTTAACTGATGCGAACGAGCCTTCGACCTTTCACTGCGGGCTCTCTGTAGGCGTTTGCCGAAATTGCATGGATCCTTATCCCAAACCGGTCGATTCCCAGTCCATACGATCTTCTGTACTTGCTCATGTGGTGCTTCACTCACAAACGGCTTGTGGATTCTCAGAATGCGAATCGATTTGGTATTTATTGTATGATTTACTACGAATTTGACGTTAGTGCATAATGTCCAACTTGTTTACATCAGAAGCCATGATGACCACACACACACACACACACACACGCACACTCTTTCGTCTGGATCAATCATTATTATAAGGGCTGCGGTGATCAGATGAGAAGTGGCTCGGTGCCGAGACAGAACGACTGATCAAATGTCAGAGAAATGTCAGCTCCCTTTGGATTTACATTAAAGCCGGTCATAAGGGTCACCTAAAGTTCAGGGTGGCAGACCGGGACGGGCCGAAGCCGGGCTTCTTCACGCTGAGATGCAACAAAAGGGAAAATGAACTTTTCCTTTCCCTCTCCTAGATGAAAAATATTGCTCATTTTTTCCATAAAAATCAAGAAACTTTTTTGTAAAACAACTCCGGGCGTAACCACACAGGATGAGGAGGATGACATTTAAACAGTTTAACGTTCAAATCGCAGACGTCCCGCCCGAGCCTGCAAGGATTTGGTACAGTGGGGTTTAAGAGGCAGTTCTCAGGTTGAGCTTCAGGTTGACTTTGAAAAAGCACTTAATCTCTTACTTCACTGAGAGTCAAGCTCTTTGAGGAAAATTCACCAGATCTCAGTGCAGACTTTAGGATGTGTCCCAAAGCCCACTGTTCACTTCGCACTCCTCCTCTGTGGACACTTCTGAGAAGAGCCGCGTTCCCCTCTGATCTGTCTGTGGTGGTGGTGTTTCAGGACGTGTGCTTTCTGATGCCTCAAAAATCCTGTTCTGAGTTCCCCTTTTGATGCTGTATATTCATTCTCTCTTTCTTTTCTTTTCTTTTCTTTTTTTTACTGATTTGCAAAAATCTGCTGCACAGTGTGTGTTCTAAATGCAGAGGGTGCATTTCGTTGTGACTCACGGTGTGTTTTTCACAATGGTAGTCACTTTCACTTTCCCTGTGGCTGCATTTTACATTACAGCTTCCAAACAAGACGCTTCTCAGAGTGGCATGTAAGCCATAGGACGAAAGCACTGGAAATGGATGTTCCAGTAGATGTTAGATGTTCATTCTACCATTGAGGTCTGAAGAAATTGAGACTCAAAATGGAGACTTATGGGCAACCGATCCAAACATGAAGGCCCCAACACAGTACGCAGATGTTTAAATCTGAACCAAGGTACCGTTTCTGAGGATCTCCTTAAAGACTGGAGTTTGGGAATGACAGCTTTGCTTCTGATTCAGTGATTCTCAGGTAGGAAGACGTGTGCAGCTGTGAGGTTTGCCAGAGATAAAACACAGCGTGCAAGCTTTTGATGATCGCAATGACCTGAAGAACGGAAGTGGACCAAGAACTGACCAGCTGTGAAGCTCCAACAGTTCCGGGTTGCAACAATTGTGAAGAAAAGATGAGAATAAAGCATTTAAACTTCTGCCAAATCTCAAATTATTGAATGAAGCTCACAATGGTTTAGTGTCAGCTCAGCTTCCAGGTCCAGGAGGATGGAGGGGTGAAGATACTTGTTTATGTGGAGTGACTTCTATAGCTGAATTGTGAAGTTGTGAAGGCTCCTGTTATGTTCACCTGGAGCTAAATACTCGCCCCTTAAATCAGATTTATTACATCCTGAGTCTTAATGCTGAGTATCTATTAATCAAATGGATGAAGGAACTTTTCTCTTGGAGTTAAATGTGTGTTTTGTGCTGTTAGTGTTGTGCTCAAAGTTCAGTGGATCTCCATTTCCTTCTGGGATTTAAATAAAACCTAAAAATATAGGTTCTTCTTAACAGAAGCTAACGAGTCGGATTCAGGATCATTAAGGGGTTCCTGTAATTAACTGTGACCATTCAGGTGCCATCTTTGATTCAAACCCTCAGACTTCTGAGAATCAGCAGAGTTTCAGAAAACGTGTTAATAAAATGAAGATTGTTTGATGATCTATGTGGGGAAAATCCAAAAATAGTAGATTTAAATCCATTCTTACAGAGAAATGCAGACACCGTTGGGAGCCCAGTACCACTTTCTTGCACCTCTAAGGCTCCATCCTAAAAGGAAATCCCAGGCGCTACTGATAGAGAGCGCTCGGGGCCTAAATCCTGTAATCTCTACCTGATCCCTATTTCTTTACAGAACATTTCCTCCCTCAATCCCCCTCAGCCATGAGCAGAAACGAGGCCTAAAGCCCTGATACACCGCTTCATCAGCCTGCTGTGGCTGCTAACTGACTGTGTGTGTGTGTGTGGGCGCGCACATGGGCTTATGCAGCATGACGATCTGAATTGAAAACTGTATCAGGATGGCTCTGTCTTCTCTGTCTGCAGGAGAGTGTGTGTGCTGATTGTGCTGTATTTCGCAGAAATGAAAAGAACTGATCAGAAAATGACAAAGTGAAGAGTATCGTAACCGACTAAGGGCTCCGGGCCAACAGTTCCAAAGTTCCAGCTGTAAAAAGTTTCGAGCAAAACTATAATAGTTACTTAAAGCTTTAAAATCATGCCAATGCCTTGCATAACTTCCTTTTTTTTTAACTGCGTATTATCTAAAGAAATGAGTCTCTCAGAACAGCTTCCTCTTAATTAATAACTGAAACTGGTAATAACTGGTTTTAAGTGCAGGGACCAAGGCTGAAGCGTTATACAACACCCTGCATAGAGCGCGTATTCATTTAAAACCATCCTCATCATTTTAACAATCACAGAGCAGCCCAATCCGGGTAAACCGTTCGCAGCGTCTGAGAGATAAAAGAATAAGCCGGATTCAGTGGGTGAACATGGCCGTATGTTTAGGGACTAGGTTCCAGGATTGGAAGGTCGTGGGTTCGAATCCCAGACCACTAGGTTGCTCTGAGGTACCCTTGAGCGAGGTACCGTCCCCAACACTGCTCCCCGGGCACTTTTAATAGCTGCCCCCTGCTGCACGGTGTGTGTGGGAAGCCTTTCGCCGTGGTTCGCTGCGTGCTGTGTCGTGTTTTACAATGACGAGATCATATCATATAATGGCAGAAGTTTTCGCTAAATGAAAAACGATCGACGACGCAGGCCACCAGAGACTTGTTTGGGTGCTTTTATCGAATCCTGAGAATTTATCAGTTAGGAGGTTTTATTAGAAATCCCTCAGTCCCCCAAAAGTCTAATCTGAGAGGGTTAATTCATTGGTAATTCTAAAGTAATTGTGGTTTCTATTTTCTTTAAAGAAACGATGCCCTAAGGTACCTTTGATCTGATTTGGGAGTGTGTGAGGTGCACAGTGTATTTAAAAATGAAATGAGATTAGTTACACAAAGTGTCAATCGCATGTACGTGTAATTTATGGTCCATATCATCAGTTTGCCTGAGACCTGACCGTGTTTTGCGATGTCTGTAACAAACACGAGGAACAAACATGGATTAAGGCTGCTTTTTCCTGCAAAGAAGAGCTAAAATTACATTTCAGTGGCGGCCCAGTGTTTAGGTTTTAAGCCCCGTTTACTGGAAGGTCATGGGTTCGAATGTCAGACCAGTAGGTTTCCCCGAGGGTTCCCTTGATCAGGGTACTGTCCCAATCACAGCTCCCTGGCTGCTGAATATTGTGGTTCACTGCTGCACGGTGCGTCTTCACAATGACAGTTTGCTACTTTCATTTTCACTTCTTTCACCTCACATTTCCTATGAACTTCAAACTTTTAAAATGCGGCGCTCTCCAAACACGACCGTCTGACTCCCTCCTTTTAGTGGAGTGTGGGAGATTTCAGGTTTTCAGATGATTCGTTTCTGGGTGTTGAGTTTCTGCTCTGAATAAAGCCAAGCGTGCCAAAATCTGCTTAGTTACACACAAGCGCAATCGATAAATATTCCTAGTTTCTTCTCCAGGTATGATCTCTCACAGGTTGGTGTTCTCTGAGTTCTGGGTTTGATTCCCAGTCGAGGCTGTTTGGTTTCCTCCAGGTGCTCCAGTTTCCTCCCACCAGTCAGTGAGTGAATCCATCCATCCGCCCGTCCATCCTCCGATGAACTAGTGAACCATATAGAGTTTTCCCCTCCTTTCAGTCCCTCCTTCATGCTGGTAAGGATACGTGTCTCAGATAAAACATCTATATATCATCTCTGAGACCAGAGGGGAAACGTATGACCAGTGGACAAAACCAGTCTGACTCTAAAGATAGGAGATTTTAAAACTTTCAAATCATCTATCTATCTATCTATATCTGTCTCTCTCTGTGCCTCTATCTATCTATCTGTCGCTATTTATCTATCTATCTCTACATCTCTCTCTCTCTCTCTCTCAATCTATTTGAGTTTCTGTATCAGTTTATATCTCTATCTATCTCTCTGTATCTATCTGTATTTCTATCCTTTGCCTCTATCAATCTATTTGTATCTCTGTATCTAACTATCTGTCTATCTCTCTATCTTTCTATCTCTCTATCAGCTGACTTTCACTTTTTTTTTTTTTTTTTTTATATTTATTTATTTATTTATTTATTTTTTCCTTCATGGTCAACAGTTCTGGATAGAAAGTGAGGATCTCCTCAGTAGGTCATTAAACTCCATTCCTCCCACTGCTGGAGCAGATCCCTCTCTCCGGTCAGCGTGTGTGCTTGATAAACAGGCCGTGCCTGTGATGGTGAACGTTCGGAGTTATTAATAATTCATTCTGCTGTAAACCTTTCTCTGAAGAGTGGAGCACCGTGTTCAGCCTTCACTGCAAGGTGCATCCAACTGCTTTAGCAGTCTTTGGGTCGAGAAATAACTTTTCAGCAATATGTATGAATGTCAAAGGTTTAATTCATGTTTTGTTCAAAGATTTATAATGTTTTTTCTCTGGGCATGTGTGGACCCAGTTAGATAGCATGGTGGGCGTAATTAGAATTGCAGATTTGGGCACTTCTTAGGGCTTTATTGGACACACGAAGAAGCTTTTTGCTGTGTTTGGAAAATGTTCACTTGCATCATGTCTTAAATGGGTTTTAGGGATATTTTGGGCAAAGTCTCCAGCATCGCCTTGAATGCTAGAATTTATATTTCTTGCCTGGTTTCCATGACTTGTCTAAATTGTCATATAAATTGTTAAAATTTCATAATGGAAATTCCTACTTATGCCAAGTTAACTTGCAGAGAACACATTCACGAGCCTTCACAGTACATCATCTCATTGGCCAATTTAAATTAGTAATATCCACCCTGTAGCGTCACTCCATGGACACCTACTAGAAACACCAACCAGTCACGTCCACTATATAATGTAGGTTTTTAATTAAAGACCGTAGCCCACCCATTATGTGTACTTCATTAGCCACCCGCTAGCACCATCCATAATGGATTAGGTTCTAACCACAGGACCACTGTCATATACCGATTACTGTTTGGGGCAGTGGTGGCCTAGTGAGGACTAGACCACAGGATCAGAAGGTCGTGGGTTTTAATCCCAGATCAGTAGGTTGCCCAGAGGTAACTTTGAACAAGGTAATGTCCACATCAGCCCCAGACTTGGGAAGGGCAACCTGCATCATCAAATCTCTATCTGGACAACCAGGAAGATAGAGCTTAAAGGCAGGGGTTTCTAATAAAGTGTCCGCTACAACTCAACAAAATATCATTGTTGTGCTGTTCCAAAAGTCTTGAGCCACTCGTTTCTTCATCTATTGCTTCGAATGACTCAGACGTATGTGTTTTTGAGGGACAGTTCTCCAGATCTTCCTGAAGGACAGTGTTGGTGTCTCTCATGTTCAGTCCAGTCTCTGTACCTGAGCAGTTTGATAGTTCTGTGTTGGTTAATCCACACAGTGATCTACTTCTGAACCTCCAATCAGAACAAATCGTCTAACTTAAGACATGAAGCAGTGAAGAAACAGGTGCAGATGATTCCAGATGATCAGTTGAGTGGTTGGAACCCCTTTATCTGGAACCTTTAGACACTTTGTATCTCTTGTGCCTGTATCTTTAGCCACTTTGCAGCCTGTCGAAATACATTTGTTCCCTTTCCTTTCATTTAATCTACTCAATATGCCAAAAATCTCTTTTTAAAAGCTGTTATAAAGGTAATAACCAAACGAGTGATGGCCTGGAAGAGCAAATAAAAAAGGATGGCTCTACTGTTAAACTCATTTTGTCTGCTTCTCAAGGTAAAAATAGAGAAGTGTTGCTTTCTTACTGCTGACGGTGTGATTTTGAAGCTGAAGCTACTTCATATCTTTTCTTTCCAAAGATTGATTCCCAGCTAAGGTTGCTTCTTCTTTGTGTTTTTTCTTTTTTCCGTAGAGAATAAGTTTAAGTAAGATTTAAACAAAACATGTTCCTGACGTCACGTACAGGAAAGTATGATTTTAAGATCGGTTGAAAGTCATAAAATGCAAAGAACGTTTGTTTGCCACAGAAGCGTTGGTTATCTACGCTCGATGAAGATCTGGCCAGAGAGGAATGCGTGGGCTTTGAAGGAGAGCTGGTTTAAGGGTAGAGCATCGAGGCATGAATGAATTGCTGCTCAAAATATGAAGAATGTTGGTAAAAAAACCCAAGCGACGCCACTTAGTGCAGCACAGAAACGAGGAGCTGAGAACGTGTTTCTAAGTTTGCCTTTTTGTTTTGACCTGATGATCTTAAGCACTGCTAGCATAATGTTGCTGTTCCAGGGATCCGTTTACTAAATAGTATGTAAGAACCATATGATCTGTTAATGTTCATTAGATCAGTAATAAACTCTTAGCTATTTAAAGTAATTCCTGATTAATACTTTTGTATTTTAAGCATTAATGTACCATTACCTACCTAGTAACTAAGCATAACTCCGTACTTAGCAGTGGGGTGGTGGTGGTCCGGTAGTTAGGGGAATAGGCCTCATAATCAGAAGGTCATGGGTTCAAATCTCAGACAAGTAGATTGCTCTGAGATACCTTTTGAGCAGGGTACCGTCACCATCACTGTTCCCTGGGATGCCTGCCCACTGCTGCATGGTGTGTATGGGTAAAACACAGTATGAATTTCGTTGTGGTTCACAATGACACATAGTCGCTTTCAATTTCAGCACCTAAAGCACCAAATATTCATGTAGCCTTGCTCTTTATTTCCTGCTTGTTTCGTGCAGCTACCTGTGAAGTACGAAACAATGTTATAAAGTGTCACCAAACTGTAAATGAATTCAATCGTAACTGTCGGTACATCAAACAGAATCCAGGTTGCCGCCTTCTGCTGGAAAGTGTGGGTCATCTAAAAGCTCGAAAACCAATCACAAATGGGTGGGTAAAACATACGGAGGGTGTATTTCATCTTCCCAGTGCGCAGTATAATACACCAGTGAAGCTGAACTGTCACGGTTCTGAAAGATGGAGAAGTGGGATGTTGGGGACGGCAAAAAATAACTGTACTGTTTGCACGGGATGCTTTCTATTTACAGAAGAAAATGAAAAAGGGGGGATTTTCCAAAAGCTGCAGGCAAGGATGATGGGACAGGGGGGAAAGGGACAGAACGGAGAGGAACACAGGAGGCAGAGTGAGACAGGACATGAAATGAGAAGGGAGTGAGAAGAGGAAGTGAGAAATGTGAGAAATGAAAGGTAAAAATGAGGTGCAATTGACTTTTTGTTGACCTTTTGGCTGGAATAGCCCAAGGGTGCATCAAGATAATGATGTGTCAACCTGAACGATCCCAGAGCGCCACGGAGATGGATACACAGAAGGAGAGAAGAATAAAACCCAAACACACACTTATCCAGGCTGCTGTCAGCTTTTCCTGCTTCCATTCCCACTTGGTTCCAGACAGAGTGGAGTGTTGCTAAATGATTCCTTCCCTTCCTTTTCTTTGCACAGAATGATTTACGCTTTTTATAAAAGACCTTCAAGAGCATCTCAGGGTTACCTACTGGTCCGGGACTAGAACACACAAGCCTCTGGTTATGGGACCTGATCCCAAAATACTAGGCCAAAAGAAAATGTCCTGGTCTGATGAATCGTGGATGTGTGTCTGTAAACATGATCCTGAAAACCAAACACAAATACATACTTTATTAAAGACGACATCATGTGTAATATATATTATAATTACTGAAGACATTTAAAGTGTAATTCCATTCTTTATCCCATTGCTTTACGGGACATGAGTTTAATTGGCTCGGTGCTCCTTTTCATCTGCAGCTAATAATCAATGCCGGGACATAATGGAGATCTGTGGGTCCGTGCTGCTCAATACAGTTAGCGTAGCAATTAGCGGGTCATTTTTGGGATTGGATTAAGCGGGCTCATTAACCCCCTGCACGTGTAAGGTGGCTCGAGTTTGCAAGAGTTTGCATGAAGAGTTTAAAAAGGGTGAAAAGTTTGAGACGAAGTCAACGTCGCAGGTGTCAACATGACAGACGAAGGCATGAAAAAAGAGAAACGCGTGTCATTTGCAGGTGATTTGTTCAGTCGACCAAGATGCAGGTGCAGGGTAGCTTGGGAGAGATTCAATAATCAAGTTAGGTTGCAAATCAACAAAATGCATTTTTGAGGAAACAGATCTTTATAGTTTTTATTAAACCTGTCCGTACCGAAAAGTATAGGATAGTGTGATCATCTTCTGCAAACACAACCTACACACACACACACACACACACACACACACACACACACATTTATATATGCAGAAATAAAATGTTTAGAGGATGTTAGACCTGCTTCAGATTTTGTGCTCTGCTGTTCCATCTCCAGCTAACTGGAGCCCAACTATATAGATTACACCAATGATGTAAAGTGGAAAGCTCAATGAAGAAATCTCTCTCTCTCATATTATAAATAAATATATATATATTACAACAGAGCACAACAACAAGCAGTAAATGGCATGTGCAACATCTGAAGCAGATCTAACAACATCTATTCCTTTTATTTCTGCATCTCCACAAGGTTACAGTAGAAACCAATGACGTGAGGCTGGGTGGAGCTGGAGCAGCAGATTTAATACACCTGACAAACAGTGTATTAGTGCAAGAAAGTCATTAAACTCTCTTACAAATATCTGAGCCTAAAGTCGTGAGCAGGGCGATTCATAAGTTCTTCAAATATTTGATGCTGATCGTCCAAGAAAACGTGCTTCCTAATTCTCCACCAGGCTTTCAGCTCCATCCACCACAGAACATGTTCGATTTAAGCCAACACCTGAACGTCAGTCACATGATTTTGGAGATTTATTTTCTAAATAGGTGTCATTTTAAAATCCTACACAGCGGTGGCCCAGTGGTTAGGGGGTTGGGGACCAGGCCCCTAGTGGTTAGGGAGTAGGCCCCAAAATCAGAAGGTCATGGGTTCAAATCCCAGACCAGCAGGTTGCCCTGAGGTGCCCTTGAGCAAGGTACCGTCCCCATCACTGCTTCCCGCACGCTTTACATAGCTGCCTCCCGCTGCACGGTGTGTATGGATTAAACACAGAGGATGTATGTGCAGATGTTGCTGCTTTCGCTTTCACTTTCATTAGGGACTTGGCCCTGTAATGAAGGTCATGGCTTTGAGTCCTAGAGCGGTAGGTAACACTGGTGTATGGGTCACTGTGTGCATGGCTTAAACTCTTCTAACTCAGGAATTCCCTCCTTCAGAATTGATGTGCCTTCTCTCTCTTTAAAAATCAGTTTCAAACTTCTCTTCCTGTTTCCTGCGATGTCTTTCCTGTCTGGTGTCTCAAATTGTTGCTGTTTGTTTTATCATTGCCTTTGTTTTCTGTCTGTTTAGATCAATGTTTTATTTTTTATATATTATCGTAACGTGGCCTTTGATTTGAGAATGGTGCTATATACGTATTACTTATTAAATGAACGTGTTCATCCATCCATCCATCCAGTTTTCTCTCTGACACAATTCTGAAAGATTTCTGGAGGTGAATCAGTAGATCACCAGTCAGCCAGACTCAAGATTAAACTCACAGAGCTGGTTTAAATGGACTTGCACACCACAGAAGAGTTTCAGCTTCAGTGAGACGTTATCAGTGTTAATCAGCCCTGCAGTTTTAACATTCAACAGCTGTTTTTCTAAATCTATCAAATGATGGATTGAAAACCGTGCCCCATTTGGTGACCCTGCCGATGAACTTTCTATTTTAGGCTTTGAAATTGAGCAGGACAAATTGGCCCAAAGGTGACAATCAGTTGTTGGTTTATTGGCTCTGTGTTTAAGTCCTTATCTCTTGAAGTCATTATGACCTCCTACCAGATGTTCTTGTGGCCCTGAGCACAGTTATCTCACCATATTGAGGAGCTCGTGCTGGGCAAATGGAAAAGCTTAGCCAAAATAAAGCAGGTCATTACCGCCTAAACAGCACTGCAGGTTAACCCAGAGTACAATGATCCAGACCAGCAGCTGCCTTGATTTAGAGAAGAATGAACCTTTACTGGCCAGAGAATATCTGTAGAGTAACTGGGTTTAGTACCGAGTGGAGCATTTGAGATTTTGAGAGCGTTGTTAAGGGATGGTGGAATTAAAATGAAATTAAACAGAAACAGCTGGCTTCTTCATTTACACTCATGCATTTAGCAGATGTTCTTATTCAGAGTGACTTCCAGTCTAATTATGTCCCAGATTTAGGCAAATGTAGTGTTAGGACTCCTGCCCAAAGGCTTTTATTGGTGTAGAGTACGGTAGGTATCAGATTGTAGTTGTATGAGTGTGTTGTATGTTGTATAACCTTCTCCTTGGTCGTCTTCTTCTCCCCTTTCCTGGCAGCTCCATCTTCAACATCCTTCTCCTGATGATCCTCGTCTCTCCTCTGCACACGTCCAAACCAATGCAGTAACACTTTTGCTTTCCAATTTTTGAAGATGGAGCTGCCAGGAAAGAGGAGAAGAGGAAGACCAAAGAGGTTTATGGATGTGGTGAGAGAGGACATGCAGGTGGTTGATGTGAAAGAGGAAGATGCAGAAGACTGGAAGAAATGGAAACAGATGATCCGCTGTGGTGACCCCTAAATGGGAGCAGATGAAGAAGAAGGATGGCTTTCACCAAAGCCAGTTCAGATAAAGTGCAAATGTGATTTAATATATCAAACATGCTCTCTTTGATTTTCTGCAGGATTTTAAGAAAGACCTGAAATAAAACAAGCTGCTACTGTAATGTCAGATGGTATATGGCATAAATTCATTCTTGACATTAAGGGTTTTGTTACTGGACATTTTCTGAGACCTGAGTGACTTTAGGAACTGCTGATTGGTAATAGTATTTCTGAAAGCAATGGCCTCTTTCAGCAGGACAGTGCTGTGTGCTACACAGAATAAATTACTTTGGAATGGTATGAGGAACATGATGAAGGGTCCAATTTGTGGCCCTTGCTTTCAGTGTGCCCCCCCATCCCTACACCCTGAATGAGCATCTGCAGAATCTGCTGGAACTTCTGAACCAAGGATAATCCACCTCACCGGGTGCCGGACCAGGAGGATCAGCTGCTTACGTCTTGGTTCCAGAAAACAGAGCAGATACCTGGTAGTGTCCATAATATATCCAAGCACATGGAGGGGGTGTTTGTAAATATACATAGATTGGTAGGAAATGATCAGATGGTTCTTTCCTCAATGCCATCACTGCGGCTTGTGGAGTCCTACACATGCTCAGCTCATAAAAGGGTAATAATGTAGACGAGATGAGTCACGGGTGATGCTAATGGGAGCAGGCAGGCTTTTAAATCTCTTTCATTCTCTCTTACACCGTCTCACACTCTCAGCTTCTGCAGCACACCAGATCTTGGGTTTTTTCATGTATTTGTCTGTTTTTCACTGCAGACCAGCGCATCTATAAACGTTATATCCATTAAAAATGGCCCTGTTCAGCCCTTTGTCAGTAACTTCATGCTTTATGTCTTCAGCTGCACATTTTATAGTAATAAATATAGTTGCTCCCACGTTTATTCTTGCATTATCTGGTATATATATCTGTCTGACAGTGTAAAAGAAGGTGAGAAGGCAGGTTACAGATGCAGTTGAACAGATGACTAACATTTCAAATGGAAAAAAAAATGATATGCTTGTCATAAAATATATGCTTTTCAAAAGGGGGGCAGGGCCTCCCTTTTGCACAACAGATTATTTTTCTAAATGGACATAAACTGAAAAACACTGAAATGAACACAAACCTGACGATAGATTAAGTGAGTGAAGGGATCAAAGTCGAATCTGTGTTGCCTCTGAGGTCATGATCATGTCTGCGGGAGCTGTTTCCCATCACCCAGTTTTTATCTGAAAAAAGTGAATGAACTCTTTGAGAGGGGATTGTGGATGGAGGACCTTGTGCGGAGGACCTGGGAGGGGTATCTTGGAGTGTGGGATCTTGGGGGAGAGGATCTTGGAGGGAGAAGCTTGAGAGGGAGGATCTTGGAGTGGAGGATCTTGGAGGGAGGATTTTGGAGTGGGGGATCTTGGGAGAGAGGATCTTGGAGTGGGGGATCTTGGGGAAGAGGATCTTGGAGGTGGGATCTTGCAGTGGGGGATCTTGGGGGAGAGGATCTTGGAGGGAGGATCTTGGAGTGGGGGATCTTGGGGGAGAGGATCCTGGAGGGAGGATCTTGGAGTGGGGGATCTTGGGAGAGAGGATCTTGGAGTGGGGGATCTTGGGGAAGAGGATCTTGGAGGTGGGATCTTGCAGTGGGGGATCTTGGGGGAGAGGATCTTGGAGGGAGGATCTTGGAGTGGGGGATCTTGGGGGAGAGGATCCTGGAGGGAGGATCTTGGAGTGGGGGATCTTGGGAGAGAGGATCTTGGAGTGGGGGATCTTGGGGAAGAGGATCTTGGAGGTGGGATCTTGCAGTGGGGGATCTTGGGGGAGAGGATCTTGGAGGGAGGATCTTGGAGTGGGGGATCTTGGGGGAGAGGATCCTGGAGGGAGGATCTTGGAGTGGGGGATCTTGGGAGAGAGGATCTTGGAGTGGGGGATCTTGGGGAAGAGGATCTTGGAGGTGGGATCTTGCAGTGGGGGATCTTGGGGGAGAGGATCTTGGAGGGAGGATCTTGGAGTGGGGGATCTTGGGGGAGAGGATCCTGGAGGGAGGATCTTGGAGTGGGGGATCTTGGGAGAGAGGATCTTGGAGTGGGGGATCTTGGGGAAGAGGATCTTGGAGGTGGGATCTTGCAGTGGGGGATCTTGGGGGAGAGGATCTTGGAGGGAGGATCTTGGAGTGGGGGATCTTGGGGGAGAGGATCCTGGAGGGAGGATCTTGGAGTGGGGGATCTTGGGAGAGAGGATCTTGGAGTGGGGGATCTTGGGGAAGAGGATCTTGGAGGTGGGATCTTGCAGTGGGGGATCTTGGGGGAGAGGATCTTGGAGGGAGGATCTTGGAGTGGGGGATCTTGGGGGAGAGGATCCTGGAGGGAGGATCTTGGAGTGGGGGATCTTGGGAGAGAGGATCTTGGAGTGGGGGATCTTGGGGAAGAGGATCTTGGAGGTGGGATCTTGCAGTGGGGGATCTTGGGGGAGAGGATCTTGGAGGGAGGATCTTGGAGTGGGGGATCTTGGGGGAGAGGATCCTGGAGGGAGGATCTTGGAGTGGGGGATCTTGGGAGAGAGGATCTTGGAGTGGGGGATCTTGGGGAAGAGGATCTTGGAGGTGGGATCTTGCAGTGGGGGATCTTGGGGGAGAGGATCTTGGAGGGAGGATCTTGGAGTGGGGGATCTTGGGGGAGAGGATCCTGGAGGGAGGATCTTGGAGTGGGGGATCTTGGGAGAGAGGATCTTGGAGTGGGGGATCTTGGGGAAGAGGATCTTGGAGGTGGGATCTTGCAGTGGGGGATCTTGGGGGAGAGGATCTTGGAGGGAGGATCTTGGAGTGGGGGATCTTGGGGGAGAGGATCCTGGAGGGAGGATCTTGGAGTGGGGGATCTTGGGAGAGAGGATCTTGGAGTGGGGGATCTTGGGGAAGAGGATCTTGGAGGTGGGATCTTGCAGTGGGGGATCTTGGGGGAGAGGATCTTGGAGGGAGGATCTTGGAGTGGGGGATCTTGGGGGAGAGGATCCTGGAGGGAGGATCTTGGAGTGGGGGATCTTGGGAGAGAGGATCTTGGAGTGGGGGATCTTGGGGAAGAGGATCTTGGAGGTGGGATCTTGCAGTGGGGGATCTTGGGGGAGAGGATCTTGGAGGGAGGATCTTGGAGTGGGGGATCTTGGGGGAGAGGATCCTGGAGGGAGGATCTTGGAGTGGGGGATCTTGGGGAAGAGGATCTTGGAGTGGGGGATCTTGGGGAGAGGATCTTGGAGTGGGGGATCTTGGGGAAGAGGATCTTGGAGTGGGGGATCTTGGGGAAGAGGATCTTGGAGTGGGGGATCTTGGGGAGAGGATCTTGGAGTGGGGGATCTTGGGGGAGAGGATCTTGGAGTGGGGGATCTTGCTACCTGATCATTCTTTTATAAAAAAATAACTTTTAATTAGTAATAAGCCAAGTTTATCTTTTACATAGTCGAGCTTGTTCTAAAACCAAACTAGAATATTTTGTTGCTTTGAAAAAGTTTTGGATTTCATAATGGCATTTACCCAGGCCCTCCAGATTTAGTCTTGTAGAAAAAAAATTAATATTGCAGATTATTTCAGGTTTCACATTTCACTTCTTTTAGGACCTTTCTGTGAACTTCATGACAGAATCTTGCAGCATTAAATAAAGTACAGAAAGTGTGTGTGTGTGTGTGTGTGTGTGTGTGTGTGTGTGTGTGTGGTGACAACTGACAACTCTCAATGCTTTTAGCACTCATACTTGACTTTGAGTCTTTCTTTGAAATTGAAAAAGGCCTTGAGCCTCTTCTTCTTTCTTCTCTACAGTAACACTCCTGAACCTTCACACTGAAACATCACACCACCCATGTGGAGACGGTTTGAGGAATCTTTGGCGTTTCCCTGCAGTAACGGCCGAGGTGGTGGAGAGAAGATAAATGCGGCATTTTGGTGGGTAAACACAAAAAAGGACGTCCCGGCTGGGAATTTCTCTGAGTGCATTTATCCAAACGTAGTTGGGCTGAGATGAAATTAGTCTGGAGAAGGTGGTAATGTGGTAGTTCTGGCATTTTACCCAACTGAGCTAAATTACCATCTGCTCCCTCTCTGCACTCGATCACTCCTGCCTTTCTCCACTCTCTCCGCTTTCCTTCTGTACAAATACAGCGGCTGTTCATCTGCTGTGGGTGCTGAGGATCCCATGTTAGCAGCACTGAAGAATTTAAGGAAATTGGAACAAAAACGAATGAACCACCTTTAAGACCAACAGCAGCACCCAATACTACATCTCAACTCAACAAAAAACTCTCAGCAAGGCTTCATTCATGTCATTTTTAGTCAACCTGTAATACATTTGAAAGAAACCCTTTTTAATGAGTACAGTATCAATTCAGCTAAAGCTGAGATATGAAAATGCTGAACAGTGTATTCAGTGTTCAGCCATTAAAACATGTCAGTGTGTTCGGTTATTCAGACTATACAGACAGTGTGTATGAGGCTGAAAACACTCCGTCCAAATAATAGCTCAACAACAATCCCGTGGTCAAACTCCACTAATACTAAAGCAGGTGGGATGGGGTCAGGAGGGAAATTACCAGTCTGTAATACACGGCAGGGGTTTCTAATGAAAGGGCGAGTGAGTTTAACAGCAAGGAAGGGGTTTCTAATAAAGTGGCCAATTAGTGGAAGCATAGGGGTTTTAAATTAGGTTCATTCTGTGCTGGTACACACACACACACACATGCTGCACAGGGAACATTGAATTTGTCCTCCACAATGAACCCATCTGAAACACAGCGGTGGAGAAATCACACAGCAGGGGCAGTGGGCTGTAATACTTGCACCCAGGAGGCAGTTAGGTGTCTTGCCCAAGGGCACTTCAGCCATGGATCTGGGATTGGGACAGCAGGAGATTCCCTGTGGAGGTGCAGGGTAGGTATTTCCAATAAAGTGGCCAGTGGGTGGGCGTTCAGGATGGGTTTCTAATAATGTGTCCCATGAGAAGAGATACAGGTGGAGGTGTTAATAAAGTTAAAGTGACTATCCCGGTCATTGTGAAACACGGCACACTGTGAGACAACGAATTTCAACCTCTATATTTCACCCACACCGTGCAGCAGGGGGCAGCTATTTAAAGCTCCTGGGGAGCAGTGACGGGGACAGTACCTTGCTCAAGGATACCTCAGGGCAACCTACTGGTTTGGAATTCGAACCCACAACCTTCTGATCCTGGGGCCTCGTCTCTAACCACTCGGCCACCTTTGCACCAAAAGTGGCTAGTGAGTGGACTTGCAGGACAGATGTTTCTAAGAAAGTGGCCAGTGAGTGGAAGCTCTGGACAGATGTTTCTAAAGGAAAACATACTTCATACATTTATAAAAACTCAAACGTGATGCTAAAAGAATGCCTGTCTTTGTGCATTAAGATGTCCAGTGATGCAGACTAGCTGCTTGAAGACCACACAAGTTGACAGCCACACGCTGTCCACTCTTGACTACTTGATGCTGATTCCCTGTGACGCTGCCTGAAGAAGCCACTGAAATCCGGATCGAGTGTTGCTGAAGAGGGAGGGAACAGATGGTGTGTGGGTGCCTGTCATTGGACCTCAGGGCACAGTGTAACCCAGTGCCTCTGCTTCAGTAGTCAAATCTTTCTGCTGAGTCACTGTGACCCTGTGGCATTTCCCCACCAGGACAGTAAAGTCCACTGGGTCGATACAGCCTCCGCTGCCCCCACAGCAGGTCACTAAAGGCCCAGCTTCTGTCAGCACACTCATTCAAGTCTCCACACACTCTGTTGAGACCTCGCATCTCCAGGATAAAGTCAGTCAGAAGATGTGAAATGAAAGTAACTATTTGTCATTGTGAAACACAACAAAATGCAATTTTCCCACATACATGTATCAGAGGGCAGCTATGTCCAGCGCCCAGGGTGCTATGTTGGGGATGGTACCTTGCTCAAGGGTACCTTGGGACAACCTTATGATCTTTTATTCAAACCCACAACCTTCTGTTCCAAGGGCCCAGTCCCTAAAACTAGGCCAATGCTGCCTGCTGTGCAATAATGGGAAGACCTATCCATCATCCGGGGAGCAGCGATGGGGATGGTACCTTGCTCAAGGTTACCTCAGGACAACCTTATGATCTTTTATTCGAACCCACAACCTTCTGATCCAGGGGCCCATCCCTAAAACTAGACCAGTGCTGCCTGATGTGCAATAAAGGGAAGACCTATCCAGCATTTGGGGAGCAGTGATGGGGACGGTACCTTGCTCAAGGGTACCTCAGGGCACCCTACTGATGTGAGACTCAAACACACAACCTTCCGATTCAGGGGCAGAGGCCACTAGGTGCCCAAATGGGGCAACATATGCAAAATAACTACAATAAAGTCTCCAGAGGTTTTTATAAATGGAATCTTTACATAAAGCTCAAAAATAGGGTTTTAATTGCATCAGCACAGGTGAGGGCGAGTCCTTCTGCAGAGGGAAAGAAACAAAGTCGGTCTGTTGAGATTGAACAGTTCTGTTTTTGTGTAATGTCATATTTTTCTTGTACTGTTTCCAAAATTCAATTTAAACTTATGTTTATTCTGCAGTTTATCTCCAGCAGATTACTAATGTAAATGTAATCATGGGCAAACTGCTTAAAATGAGCAGTTCAGACATGGCAAGCAGTTGCAATTTAGCAGATGTGACGGTGGAGGAACATGATTGGGGCTCTGCGCACTCAGCATGCTTCCAGAATGGAAGTGCACAAACTCCGGCGGGAGGCAAACGCAGAGCTTTGAAATATTTTGAGGAAATGTTGAAGATTACGTTCCTTAAGCCTGGATTTATTACTATAACACAGACCTGTTTAAATGCAGCGTGGGGCTTTTTGAATTTGTAGAACTTCTTCTTTTTCTTTTGGCTGTTCCCGTTTAGGGGTCGCCACAGCGGATCAACCGTCTCCATTTCTTCCTGTCCTCTGCATCTTCCTCCTTCATGCTGACCACCTGCATGTCCTCTCTCACCATGTCCATAAACCTTCTCTTTGGTCTTCCTCTTCTCCTCTTTCCTGGTAGCTCTATCTTCAACATCCTTCTCCCAATATAATCCTCGTCTCTCCTCTGGACATGTCCCAACGCAGTCTCACTTCTTTAATCTTGTCTCAGAATTGTCCAGCCTGAGCTGTCCCTCTAATACACTCGTCCCTAATTCTGTCCATCCTCGTCAAATCCAACACAAATCTGATCATAAACCAAAATGTCTTCTGTGAAAAGAAAAACAAATTAATTGGCTTTGCTCTTATATTCATTTGAGGGGCAGAACAGGAAAACACTTTGTCGTGTGTTCAAATCCCAGACCAGTAGGTTCCCTTGAGGTACCCTTGAGCAAGGTACTGTCCCCAACGCTGCTCCCTAGGTGCTGTATCTATCTGCATGGTGTGTGTGGGTGAAAAGCAGAGCTTGCATTTCATTTATGGGGCAGCGTTGGCCTGGTGGTGAGGGAGTCGCCCCGAATTGGAAGATTGTGGGTTCGATTCCCTCACCAGCAGGTTGCCCTGAGGTACCCTTGAGCAAGGTACCGTCCCAGTCACTGCACCCCGGGCGCTTTGATATCTGCCCCCTGCTGCACGTGTGTGTGTGGGTGAAACGCAGAGGTTGAATTTCGTTGTGTCGTGCTTTGCTGCGGTTCACAATGACAAGGGTTGTCACTTTCATTTCACGGTTCACAGTGTTCACAATGGCAAACAGTCACTTTCACTTCACTTTCACTTTGAATGAACATAAAGTTCTGTTGCCGTTATCAGCACGCTGGTCAGAAGATCCTGCTTCCCAGTTGTATTCAAGTTTGTCAGAGGCAAATAAAAATCATAGCACCAAAACCAATTAAGTAAAATAAAGTTGTGGATTCGGTTACAACTCAGCAGGGTTCTGTACGGAGGTCAGTTCACATCGATTACAAATTAAAATGATCATTTTAGAAGAAGGTCATCCCAATACACCCAAAGATGATAGAATGTCACCCCAATCCACCCAAAGATGATAGAGGGTCACCCCAATCCACCCAAAGATGATAGAGTGTCACCCCAATCCCCCCAAAGAGGATAGAAGATCACCCCAATCCACCCAAAGATGATAGAAGGTCACCCCAATCCAAACAAAGATGATAGAGGGTCACCCCAATCCAACCAAAGATGATAGAAGATCACTCCAATCCCCCCAAAGATGATAGAGGGTCACCCCAATCCAACCAAAGATGATAGAAGATCACTCCAATCCCCCCAAAGATGATAGAAGGTCACCCCAATCCAACCAAAGATGATAGAAGATCACTCCAATCCCCCCAAAGATGATAGAGGGTCACCCCAATCCAACCAAAGATGATAGAAGATCACTCCAATCCCCCCAAAGATGATAGAAGGTCACCCCAATCCAACCAAAGATGATAGAAGATCACTCCAATCCCCCCAAAGATGATAGAGGGTCACCCCAATCCAACCAAAGATGATAGAAGATCACTCCAATCCCCCCAAAGATGATAGAAGGTCACCCCAATCCAACCAAAGATGATAGAAGATCACTCCAATCCCCCCAAAGATGATAGAGGGTCACCCCAATCCAACCAAAGATGATAGAAGATCACTCCAATCCCCCCAAAGATGATAGAGGGTCACCCCAATCCAACCAAAGATGATAGAAGATCACTCCAATCCCCCCAAAGATGATAGAAGGTCACCCCAATCCAACCAAAGATGATAGAAGATCACTCCAATCCCCCCAAAGATGATAGAAGGTCACCCCAATACCTCCAAAGATGATAGAAGATCACTCCAATCCCCCCAAAGATGATAGAAGGTCACTCCAATACCTCCAAAGATGATAGAAGGTCACCCCAGTCCACCCAAAGATGATAGGTCACATCAATCCACCCAAAGATGATAGAAGGTCACCCCAATCCACCCAAAGATGATAGAAGGTCACCCCAATCCACCCAAAGATGAATAAGTGCATAAGAACAGAAAAACTATGCAGAAAATGAATGAATGGGAAAGAAACCCAATGGTTGAGTTAATAAATAAGATTGAGGCACAAGACAAGAAAAAATGGGCCGTACATTCGCTATCTCAGCCATTTTGCTCAGACCATTTTTCCAGACCAAGGTCGTGGGGGTCTGGAGCAAAAGGGAGAGCGACGCCTCGGGGCAGGATGCCTGTCCATCATAGAGCAGAAATAAAGACACACACATGCACTCTCAAAACAAGGTGGTCATTTATTCCACCCGACACTCATTCTGATGTGGGATGAAACTAAGGACAGATGCAGTGTCTGAACATGATGGACCCTGACTGTCCCAGCTGGGTATTGAACCCAGAATCTTCTAACTGTGAGGCGGCGGGCCTGTTCTACCATCTTAACCAAAAAAAAAAAAAAATTATAATAATAAGACAACAAACTATGATGTCACTGCAGATTGAATTAAAGGAAAAGAGAAAGGAGAAGATTCTGGAGTAAAATGTCTCAGTGGTGGGACAGGACTTACACTGGGTCAGATATGTTTGTTTTATCATCCTGAGATCCCTTAACTGTGAATTATCTTTATTCTTCCCCCAGAAACGTGCAGAAGGAACATAAATGAGTGTCTGTAGCTCCGGCTGCGATCGTGCTGAATGGGTAGAAACTGCTCCTTTGATGCTGCAGAGTTGATTTATGCTGGTGGGACACTAAAACATAGAGAATTGGGTTTTGCGTTAAACTGAAATCACTGGCAACGCTGTCCAGCTTGTGTTGTAAACGCTTTATTTCCCATCTCAGAGGAGTGTCTGTGTATTGCTCGCTTATTGTGATTATCTTGCAGTTTATAAATGAATTAAAGCAAAAGGAGAATATCTGCAGTCCGCATCTTTTATTCCTTTCTATTTACGTTATTAAAAAAATGATTTAACAAACGTTTTATCAAAGAAGTAGCAACGCGTACAGTTGGATCAAAACTTTTTATCTTCATCCATCCATCCATCCATCTATCAATATACAACCCATATATACATTAGAACTGACACAAACACTTTAAAAATCTTAAAGTGAAAGTGAAAGTGACAACCCTCGTCATCGCAAGGTCACAGCACAGCACACAGTGAACCACAACGAAATTGGACCTCTGCATTTAACCCATGCACTCAAACACCGTGCAGCAGTGGGCAGCTATTGAAAGCGCCCGGGGAGCAGTGACAGGGACAGTACCTTGCTCAAGGGTACCTCAGGACAACCTACTGGTGAGGGAATCAAACCCACAATCTTCCGATACGGGGGAAACTCCCGAACCACTAGACCACCGCTAATTGTAAGGCCTTTCTGTTGCTCATACCAGTCATGGTAAAGAACCATCCTGGTCCTCTTCTCGGGACCCCTGTTTGAATCTTTTCTGGAACACTTACAGTACATGCACACTGTGTGACATCACATTTTCTCACAGTCCTCCCCTGGAAATGGAAGTGCATAGACGGCTCGGCCAAAAGCGCTAATAACACTCAATAATCAGCCTCTTTTATTGGACGCTGTGTCCGGCTGTGAGGAAGAAGGTGCTTTAATTTTCGGTAAATGCTGCTTATTACGGAATATATCTTTGCGAAAGGCCAAGGTAATGGGACATGCTGCTCTTGGCAAGCTTTCTGAAGCAGCCATTATAGCGTAATGTGATTTGGCCTTTTATGTGGAGAGAGAGGGGCCGTGGGGGAAGATTTAAGGGGAAACAAGTGATGCTTTGCCCAAAAAAAGACGTGGAAAACGAGAGCAGGGGATGACAGAATAATGGATGCGAATGACACGTAAAATGGCACGTGAAGAGCAAAGTGAGTAACGTTGCCTCTGATCAGAGGTCACCTCCAGGGAGTGGTCTTCAGTTTCCTCACACTTGAATAAACGATCAGGAGAAATACTGCTAATTACGCAGCCGTGCACCGACAGGTCGGCACAACTTTAATAGACACCTCGTATCATTAACACATTTACAGGGAAAGGATGTTTCCTGAAATCAGAGGTGAACTTCAGAGTGGTCTTTTATTCCACCTTGTTAAAAGATCAGGAGATACTGACCTGGAGAGAAATATGTAAATGTATCTTCCAGTTACACCATGAAATGCCACAAGAAACATGTAGCCATTTTTAGATGCATTTTTAGATGCTTTCCTACTTGCAGTGCTGCAGAGTTTTGGCTTTAAGGAAGAGGATTGGTCCATTTTGATGATGTATCATGAAGGTAGGTTGAACATTTGGGCCCCAGGATCTGATGATCGCGGGTTGGAATCTCAGATAAATAGGTTGCCCTCAGATACCCTTCAGCAAGGTATTGTCCCCGTCACTGCTCCTCGTCGCTGCACGTTGTGTGGGTTAAAAGCAAAGGATGCATTTTGCTGTGTGTCATTGTGTGCTGTTTTTACACCATGACAAATAGTCACTTTCACTTTAGCCACTCTTGGTGGATATAGCACAACACTGTGCTGAGAATCCTCCAGCACACACAGATCTGGTCCGCAGCAGCTGTCTCCATGTCTTCTGTCAGATGAGCCCTGTTCTGCATGCTGTGTGTCCTGAGATCGTCTGATAAACCGTTCAGTCTGTTTTTTCTCAGACAAGCCAGCTAATTAGAGACGCCAGAGGCAGGCCAGCCCATCCTCATTAAATCCGAGTCAGGACAGCACTAATGAGCTTTTAATGACAGAGAGACAGACACACGCCAAGATTAGCCCTCGTCTCTGTGCTTAGATTCACCATGGAGAACCACTTTTGGATCAGAGCAAGGATGTGATTTTGGTTTTAGTAGTGGAGGAGATACTGTGACGCTTGTGAGAAACCATGGCGATACCATGTCTTTCGTGTAACCATGGAAATGGGTCAAGCTATTGAATGGACTGCGGCATAACCGTGGAGCTGTGGCAGTCTAGTGTTTAGGAACTAGGCAAGATCAGAAGGTTGCAAGTTCAATTCCAGAGCAAGGTACCGTCCCCATCACTGCTTTCTGGTCGCTGGATACGGCTGCCCCCTGCTGAACTGTAAACAGTCACTTTTACAGTCACTTTTGGAGCTGCATATCTGTGCACAGGTCAGTGTGCCCCGTCTGACCCATCTCCATCTCCAGCCCATTAGTGACATAGCTGGTCTCGCTACCATCTTGTAAATCTTCCCTATCACTGTCGCTGTCACAGATCACTCCTGCCATTTGTCTCCACCCACTCCAACCTGCCTGCACTCTCTTCTTCACCTCTCTTCCACACTCGTCGCTCCTTCGAACTGCATCCTGATGTGTCTGTAAAGTTAATGAAATCTTTTGGGCACTCGCTCTACTGATGCTGTTTGAAGGAGGGACTATATATTAAAAAAGGGTTAAAAGGATTATTAAAAATCACTCATGAATATTCATCAGCAGCACTGTTTCTGAATTATTGATGCTTCATGTGAATTGTGAGACTGGAACCAAACTGCAGAAAAATCCTTGAAGACTAAAATGCAGTCACGTCTGAAAGTCTCAGCAGCTAAATATGAGCTGTCTGTCTCTCTCTCTCTCTCTCTCTCTCTCCCCCTCTCTCTCTCTCTCTCTCTCTCTCTCTCTCTCTCTCTCTCTCCCCCTCTCTCTCTCTCTCTCTCTCTCTCTCTCTCTCTCTCCCCCTCTCTCTCTCTCTCTCTCTCTCTCTCTACTCCACCTCTCTCTCTCTCTCTCTCTCTCTCTCTCTCTCTCTCCCTCTCTCTCTCTCTCTCTCTCCCCCTCTCTCTCTCTCTCTCTCCTCTCTCTCTCTCTCTCTCTCTCTCTCTCTCTCTCCTCTCTCTCTCTCCTCTCTCCCCTCTCTCTCTCTCTCTCTCTCTCTCTCTCTCTCTCTCTCTCTCTCTCTCTCTCTCCCCCTCTCTCTCTCTCTCTCCCCCTCTCCCCCTCTCTCTCTCTCGCTCTCAGTGTGACCCAGTCTGAAACTTTTATCTCTCTTTAGTGAAGGAGACTCTCTCTTTGTGTGAAACATGTTTCTGTGAATTAAAAGTCCGTTATTGTTTTCTGAGCCTGAACTAAAAAAATCCTCAAACTCAAATATCACACTGTGTTAAAATGTCCTGTAGACCAACACAGGAAACACCGACTCTCACAAAATGGGAAATCACATTTTTGTGTTTTAGAGCTACAGAAGAAATAACACTTTAGTATCTCATGTTTAAATTTTACAGTTTAGTTGTGTGTGTGTGTGTGTGTGTGTGTGTGTGTGTGTGTGTGTGATTTAATATCATTTGTTTTTTTGGCCTGTAGTTTTATCAAATTACATTAAATAGTTTTTCTACACTTGTGATCAATATGAGTTAAACTAGATTAATTATGAACTATATTATTATTATTATTATTATAAACATAACATCTGCATGTCTGGTGGTGGTCTAGTGGTGGATACTTGTCTAGAGGTCCCAGGTTTGAATCCCACCTCTGGCACTACCACCACTGGGTCCCTGAGCAAGACCCTTAACCCTGCTCCAAAGGGACTGTCGGGCAGCGCTGGTCTAGTGGTGAGGGAGTTGCCCCCACATTGGAAGATTGTGGGTTCAATTCCCCACCAGTAGGTTGCCCTGAGGTACCCTTGAGCAAGGTACTGTCCTGATTTTGCTCGATAGCTTTCAATAGCTGCCCACTGCTGCATGGTGTTTGTGTGCATGGGTGAAAAACAGAGGTTCAATTTCGTTGTAGTTCACGTGTGCTGTGACCTCGCAATGACTAAGGGTTGTCACTTTCACTTTCATTGGGCTGATCCTGTTTAGGGGTCACACAGCAGATCTCCATTTCTTCCTGTCCTCTGCATCATCCTCTTTCACCGTCCCCTGCATGTCCTCTCTCACCACGTCCACAAGCCTCCTCTTTTCCTTTTCTCCTCTTTCCTGGCAGCTCCATCTTCAGCATCCTTCTCCTGATACTCCTCGTCTCTCCTCTGGACACGTCCACACCGATGCAGCTTTTTTGCTCCGTCACAGACAGAGGTTTGGATTATTCAGGTTAACAACTCGTTTCAAAGTCTCCCATCCGTGCAAGTGAAATAAAGTGACTATTTGTCATTGTGAAGCAGCACGGCACACAGTGAGACACATTGAAATACATCCTCTGTATTTAACCCACACACCTACGTACAGCAGTGGGCAGCCATATCAAGCACCAGAGAGGAGCAGTGATGGGGACGGTACCTTGCTCAAGGGTACCTCACGGTAATCTACTGGTCTGGGATTGGAACCCACAACCTTCTGATGTTTTGTCTTTCATTATTGGATTATTTCCACACTTCTGAGTGTTGTTACCTTGTCAGACATATGAGTGAAGAGATTTTGTACCCTACGCCTCTGTTTTCTTATTGCTGACGAGCCGAGAGGCGTCTGAGGTTTTCCACGTTACATTTTAATCCAGATGATTGTTTATGTCCGGCCTGTTCGCTCAGACTCGGGCCAGTAATGGATTCGGCTATTGATTCCTCTTAACTGCCGTTAATTTGCCTTTTGTTTTGCAACAACAGAGCCTTCCCTGCTAATTGCTGCATCCAAAAGGTCACGTCTAATGAATGTTGTATCAGGCGGCTGAAGTGTGATTATCCGAGGTTTTATCAGAGCATACTAAACAGGAATAAATGTCAGCAGGGAGCGACTCCAAATCATGAAGGAGAAAATATGGATATTTTTATTCCTGAACCCATACGTGGAGTAATTTGTGATGCAAAATCCATAAAAAGAAATTTGGTTTCCGCTCTGCTCTGATCTCAGGCACATCGAAAACAAAATAATATTCATTCATTCATTCATTCATTCATTCATTCATTCATTTTCTGCCGCTTGTCCCAAGTGGGGTCACAGTGGAGTGCTGCAGTCCTCCCAGCGCACGCACACAGGGCGAAGGACAGGGGACACACCTGGACAGGTCGCCAGCCCATCGCGGGGAGGCGTGGCCAGGGAATGGCACCTTGCTCAAAGGTACCTCAGGGCAACCTATTGGGAAGGGGTTCGAACCCCCGATCCTCCAATCATGCCACTAGGCCACATAATTCAATTCAATTAAATTACATTACATTCAGTAACTGTTATTTCAAATCATAACAGTGTCATGTTTTTGATTTGAGTTTCTTTTTTATTTTGGGTTTTATGTTGCAAAAATGGTAAAATGCGTCATAACATGACTTGAAACTTGATTAAACGGGAGAATAAGACTGCTGGTCAAACATAGCAAAAACAGCTAAATGACAAACGTGAATTATAAAGAATAATAAAGTGTATAAGAATAAAGTGAGCAGACTGAGAGGAAGTGATCAATTGTTTGTGTTGATATTGTATTGGTTTGGTATTTAGTGAGGAAAACAAAGTGAAGTGAAAGTGACTATTCTGCCATTGTGAAACAAAGCACACTGTGAAACACAACGAAGCTGCTTTTCACCCGCACACACCATGCAGGAGGGGGCAGCTATTTAAAGTGCCCATGGAGCAGTTATGGGGATGGTACCTTGCTCTTGGCAACCTACTGGTCTAATTGGTATACGGTGAACAAGTGGACCAGTACCTGAACCTGGGGCTCAAATACTGAGTCAGGGTCGAGCCACCAGAACACATTTCCAGGAATAATTGATGGATTGATCCTGGAGAGGAAGTCTTAACGTTGATTAAAGGAACTCTGAGTGAGTCACAGCATCAGAGTTGGGTTCAGGAGGAGGAATAAGTGCAGTATCCATCGTTATGAGCCTGAAGAGTTTGGAAAATATCCAGATTAGTAAATCAAGAAGGTAGTATCTCACATGGGGGGAAGATTACTGTGCCAAGTGAGATATTCTATGAATATGGATGAAGATATTGATGAATGAGATATTCTATGAATTTTTCTGGAAAACTGGGTTTTGCTGTTTCCTCGTTAGGAGTTTAGCTCAAATTGATTGAACTATGGAATGAGTTTGACTATTTTTTGATCTTGTTTGACATCAAAAGAAACCTGTTACTATGGGACATAAGGTGTAACCAAACAGCAGGAAACAAAATCAACCTCATACATTAATCAATTTCCAGGAAAGCGTCACAAAAACTCCATTCTGGAGGTGGCCTAGTGTTTAGGGATTAGGCTCCCGGGATCGGAAGGTTGTGAGTTTGAATCCCAGATCTGAGGTTGTCCTCAGAAAGGTACTGTCCCCATCACTGCTCCTGGGTGCCATTGTGGTTCACTGTGTGCTGTGCTGTGTTCACAATGACAATCACTTTCACTGTGATCTCTCCTTCTGCTGTTTGGTAGATTTCAGAGCTGTATTATCACTGCACATCCATTGGACTGCTGAGCTGCGACCTTGGTCATACGCAGCTCTGACAGGGGGCCGTTGGCCTGTTCCCACGTGTCTTCAGCGAACACTGACGTGATTGAATTTATGGAGACACGCAAAGAGAAGCAATGCATCAAAAACACTTTTAGAAAACTCCACAAGCTTAAAGGAGGAACTGTGGAAGAGAGAGAGTCAGCGGAGGGGTGTGAGGCCAAGGAGAAGTGATTTAATTCAAACAGAAATTCACAACTACAGCAGACTTTCAAATGCAGCACCTTTTCACTCAGAATTAGGACATTAACTTTAAGAAGTTTGATCATAAGCAGGAGAAGGACAGGACCTTCAGATCTGTGGGGGGCCTGGAGCGAGAAGGTCAGACTGGCTGTCGGCAGAGGAAAGTAGAGCTGCTTTAATGGGAATCGTCTTCAGTAGAACTTTTCATACTGCGCTCAGATAAAAACAAGCAAGGCACGTTCGCAGCAAATTGTTTCCAAATGTCTGTCCCGCACTTTCATATGTGCTCCAAGATCAGATGTATACGAATGCGTGGCCGTGGAGAAGTAATGAGAACGGTATCAGACCCGAATTACATTTCAGTGTTTGGAAACTGTCCCAGCACTGAAATGGAAATTTTTAATTGGTTCTGTCACTGAGTTTGACCATCTGTTACACCTATAGAACAGTGCTCCGTGCAGCTAGAGGAGAGTGGAAGGTTTCTTAATGATCTAACTGCCCTCGGTCAAAGGAATATTACTCCAGTGCTTAAAAAAGAACTTTACTAAAAGTAGAAAGTACAGGAATGTCCTGAGAGTGTAAAGTAAAAAGTGCAGGAATGTGCTGAGGGTGTAAAGTAAAAAGTACAGGAATGTCCTGAGAGTGTAAAGTAAAAGTACAGGAGTGTACTGAGGTATAAATCTAAAAAGTACAGGAATGTACTGAGTGTACAGTTAAAGTACCCAGGAGTGTGCTGAGGTATAAAGTAAAAGTACAGAGATGTACTGAAGAGTGTAAAGTAAAGAATACAGGAATGTCTAAGAGTGTAAAAGTAAAAGTACAGAAATGTACTGAGAGTGTAAAGTAAAAGTACAGGAATGTACTGAGAGTGTAAAGTAAAAAGTACAGGAATGTTCTGAGAGTGTACAGTAAAAGTACAGGAGTGTACTGAGAGTATAAAGTAAAAGTACAGGAGATGTACTGAGAGTGTATGATATTAAAAGTACAAGTGTACTGAGAGTATAAAGTAAAAGTACAGGAATGTTCTGAGTGTACAGTAAAAGTACAGAGTGTACTTTGAGGTATAAAAGTAAAAGTACAGGGATATTGCTGAGGTGTACAGTAAAAGTACAGGAGTGTACTAGAGTATAAAGTAAAAAGTACAGGAATGTACAGTGTACAGTAAGAAAAGTACAGTGTACTGAGAGATATAAAGTAAAAGAAAGTACAGGAATGTTCTGAGAGTGTACAGTAAAAGTACAGGAGTGTACTGAGAGTGTAAAGTAAAAGTACAGGAATGTACTGAGAGTGTACAATAAAAGTACAGGAGTGTACTGAGAGTGTAAAGTAAAAGTACAGGAATGTACTGAGAGTGTACAGTAAAAGTACAGGAGTGTACTGAGAGTATAAAGTAAAAGTACAGGAATGTACTGAGAGTGTAAAGTAAAAGTACAGGAGTGTGAGGAGTGTAAGTGGGCGTGTCTCCTCTGAAGGACGTCTGGAGTGTCTGTCTGTGCTGAAAGTAGACTGAATCTCTCCATATTAATAGAATTAAAAATTCTTAAAGCCTCGAACTTCAACTCCAATAAAAACAATCCCTGCTAAATAATCCCACACATTAACCACGGCAGTGTGTGTGTGTGTGTGTGTGTGTGTGTGTGTGTGTGTGTAGCCCATTGTTTTGTGTATGAAGTGGAGGGGGAGGTTTAGGTCCAGTCATTGGGGAGGAAAGAATAAAGCTTTATAAGCAGGAGGAGAGGGGCTATTTTACAGATGAAAAGTTAAGATGATTAAGGGTGTGATGCAGATGTAGGAGTGAAAGAGAAGAAAAAAGAGAACATGTCAGTGACTCTTTTCATATTTTAATAAAGCGCATCCGGAGAACAGTTGAATGCAATTAGAAAGCCAGTGAGTAAATTGCTTGTGTGTGTGTGTGTGTGTGTGTGTGTGTGTGTGTGTGTGTGTGGCTTGTGTAGAGAAATGGTGAAAAGCACAAAAACAAATCCAGCCGCTCAGGATTTCATTTTCTACTTCTCATTCTCATGTGTTTCCAGAAAGGTGTTGATGACCTTATTTACACCTCTCAGGAAGTGCAGGAGCGTCCTGAAAGCTGGCAGTTCTTTTAGTTCACCTGATCATACCTCACGCCCAGTGTGTGAGGGGATCAGTCAGAAAGCTAGAACTAATACTTAGTAAAATAGAGCTCTTACACTGGCTCATTTTTAAGAAACACATCCTTGTACTTCCCCTCCTCGGCCACTTTATTAGAAACATCTCCCCTGCACTTCTCTCACTGGCCACTTTATTGGAAACACCTCCTCTGAACTTCACTCACTGGCCACTTTATTGAAAACACCTCCCCTGCACTTCTCTCACTGGCCCACTTGTTAAGAAACACCTCCTCTGAACTTCTCTCTTTGTTACTTTAAGCCAAGAAACACCTCCCTGCACTTCTCTCACTGGCCACTTTATTGGAAACACACACCTCCCGTACGTCACTCACTGGCCACTTTATTGGAA